>CABFOW010001150.1:47284-105576 GCA_902141385.1 Timema californicum | reverse complement strand
CCCCGCACACACACACACACACACAC
Source organism: Timema californicum (assembly GCA_902141385.1). Lineage (NCBI taxonomy): Eukaryota > Metazoa > Arthropoda > Insecta > Phasmatodea > Timematidae > Timema > Timema californicum. Next base: position 105,550 of record CABFOW010001150.1, on the reverse strand, counting down.
ACACACACACACACACACACATGAGCTGAGGATTCTGTGACAGTGAGTGCCTCAAACATATTTACAAAAACACTAAACTATATATTATTCCTTAGATTCTCTTAGTTCTTCTTCATATGCAACATGCATTGGGAAAGAGGATTAAAGTGAACATAATTAAGGTCCAACTGTGAGTTTTGCAACTTTGGAATTAACTAATTGGTGTAAAAGAAATCTAAAAAAACATATTGACAACACCCGACACATCTCTCTTTTTAGTTATTAGGTCTACATTTGTTTATTTGTCACTATTTTTGGGTCAGGGCTGTCTAAACTTTAATGAAGTAACGACGGGACGGGTTGGATAGCCAAGATATTATAGTCTATTTGTTAGTTACGGCTATAGCTGTATCTAAACATCATATTCCTCAAATTGAATGGAACGACTCCTGGGCTCCAGGTTCGATTCTCGTGTCCAAGTGTCATTTTTTAATTTAAAGAATATTTGATGAATTAGCCAAAAAGATTTAGTTTCATTAAAATTATCATGGCTATATATACGTGTTTTCCAGAAAATGCAATTTTCCGATATAGTATTTTAAGAATTGAATCCCAGGGAAAAGGGGATGTATTCTTAAAGGCATTGTTTAACCTATTGAAATATTAACATATAATATGGTCTGTAGCAGACCTGACGTTAGTGACACATTCATCCGCCAAGCGCTGTAGTCTATACGTGGGGTGAGAGGGAACTGTGATCGCTGTTGTTTTGTTTGAACTCACTTGATAATATTTATTTTGTTAATGTCCTTAGGAGAAATTAAACTGAAATGTAACTTTTTTTTGAAACATAAATAAATAAAATGATTATTTTATTTTACATCTACAGCAAAAACTTTAATGTAAGTGACAAGCCTTAATAATAACCTATCTACACTAGCATAATATGTGTATTAATAAATTAAAAGGTAATCAAATTATACCAAAATTATAAGAAAAGTTAAAATTCAAACCTAATTTATTATATTCATTATAACGTGAGTTCTAATTAGTTTTTTAAACTCAATTTATAGTCAACGAGTTAAACAGGAACAAATGATTTAAAATTGTACATTTTAGAGTTTTAAGTGCTTTAACTTTTTTAATTTAAAAGTATATGTGGTCAATACGAGAGGTCGATTTTGTTTTAAGCTTGTTGCATTGCACTGGAAAATGTGTCGTATGAATTTATCATTAAACTGTGTAAGGTTACAATTTAAAATAAAGGGGCTAAGTACACCCTTTAATTTCTCATATAAAGAGAAAGTATTGTAATCATGAACAATTTCAATCGAAATGTGGCCCCGAACCAATAGAAGTTGATTTTTAAAATTCTGTTCCTATGTCTGTCTGTCTGTCTGTCTGTCTGTCTATACCCAGCCACAAATTTGAAATGGTTCAACGTATTTTGATCCAACTAGATATATAAATGAAATATAGCTATATCTTGAGAAATATTTATGCTGACCCTTGCCCTTAAATTAAGGAGAGTTTACTGATGTATTTTTTTTTGTTTCAGATTTTTAGAAAATGGCTTTAACAATTTTGTTTGTAATTTATACCAATCAAATAGCACTATATACTTGTTTTTTGAGGAAACATTCCTTTAAGCATCGTTTACTGAAGAGTAATTTTTGAAAATTCAAATTATTTGGAAAATGGCTCTAACGATTTTGTTTAAAATGTATACCTGGGGAATTTATAAAATGACACATTTTCTTATTGTTTTTCTGTAAAAAAATCGTTCAAGAATAATTAAAACAATTTTTTAATCTGAAATAGTTTAAAATTTAATGATTATTTGGTTAAAAATATGTATCTGATATGTTTTGTTACGTGAAACTCGGACAAGGCAATGAGGTGACTATCTCAACCAGAAATAGCCCACTAAGCCACTGGAATAAGCCCTCCACAAGCTAATGGTTGAGAAAATCACGCATAGATAGCGCCAACACAAGAGTAGTGAAGGGACTGTCAGTAAGTCCCATTATGTAAATAATTAGGGTCAATATAAATAACAAATTAGTAACAATATTTATTATTGCTAGCGTCCAGGAATTAGAATTGAGGTAAACTACGAATTTTTAAGGAGATTCAGAATCGAGTATGTAAAAACCTAAGTTTAATATTTACCACAGTACAATAAATTGTTAAACTATGTATGTGAATATCTAGAAAATTAATCTTTCCGTTATTAATAGAGATGAATCCATCATAAGACATTTTGATAATTCTCAACAACATCTTAATCTTGTTTCGAGATCTGGACAAATTAACGCTACGACTGCTCCTTGCTCGATCACTCTCTCACCCTCAGGTTAGCGATCCAACTGGTCCTTTGGATGATGGATCTCCACCCAGTTGGCATTCCGGCTGCTCCTTGAATCCCTATGTTTACCTCTCTCTCAGGCCATTGTGCGCTCTTTCTCGTTCAGGTTACTCGCCCCGACCGGCATGCCTATAGGGTACCAGACGAGGAACTACGGGCGGGAAGAATCGTCCTTGACCTGCCTAACCTACTCCAATCCCTGACCCATCATCAACTACACTTCCAGGGAAAACTAACGGCCTCTTCCCCCCTCCGCGAATCCGATGCTGGTGCCCCCAACCCGACTGTACCCGGGAACGGATCCCTGAACCATCCGCCTCTAGCCAAGCCCAATCATCTTACTCCACGAACACCTTCTGAAATTGTCCATAAACTGGGACGCGTTTAATTGGGACGTCGCAGAAATTCTCGGGCAATAGAACGACAGGATTTCGAAACAAACCGCGACCGTTTTTTTACAATAAATTATCCTATATATATAAATCCATACGCACTTCAGGCATTATCATAATTTGTCTTTCTTTCTGACTAGTATGATGTATGAAAAAACTCCATAATTATTTTGGTGCAAAGCGATTTAAAAACAAGATATCTTTACTGGTACAGCAAAAACTAAAGTTAATGGGTGAGCGTAACCACGCTCAAACTAGCCACCTACTATTTTTAGTAGTCAGTTTTTTTTTGCAAAACTATTAAATCTTAAAATTCCACCACACACACCCAAATTCTTCTGTCGTCATTGAGGATTGGTTGCGTTAAAAGTAGGATACTTAGAACTAAACAGTGAACAATATCTGCAAATAGTGAAGCATCTACATTAGTTTGAAGGAGGGGAAGGAGCAAATAAAGTGTTCCCCTCCCAGATCCATTTTAACAAACATTGCTGATTGCCTAAATCCTCATATGCTACTAATACTTCAACAAAGATAAATTTATATTCACATTGAAATTATGAGCCTACGATGACTTTCCTACTGCATTTTAATGGGAATGATTGCAATGAAATATCATTCATCACCAAGACAATAGTTACACCTTCATAAGATCCAACAATGGAAATACCTGGTAAATGCTACTTACATTAATTTTGGATGTCTGATTAGAAGATAACTACTTGTAGAGGATCGCCATTATTCTGAAGTTCCACCAAGCACCACATATAATTATCGCTTTCAAGGGCTCGTCTGGCACGAGTAATTTAAGTTAATCTAAAGTTTATATTTTAATTTTAACTATTCATTTATTTGTTTATTTATTTAAAAAAATCATTTCTTATTTCCAGCGTCTCAATACCTGGTCGGGCTATACACATGTTTATTAATGTGACTAATGTGGTAAAGAAAAAAGTCGGAGTTTAGCGGAAATGTTCCCACATTTTCGTGGAGGGGCGAGTGATAAGGCATTTAGTAAAAAGCACACCCATTATATCAGACCACGGGCTCACAGGTGTGGTCTGTTGACTGATAGTTGAAACACACTCCCCATGTTTGCGTTAATGTACAGCTTTACAATGCGTCAAGGTTGTTCTGGGTTGGGATAAGAAGGGTGGAATTTAGAAGAAATATACCCACCTTCACTTAATGAGAGAGTGGAAAAAAGGAAACTAGTATCTTAGTTCACACGGCCGGGATTCAAACCTCAACCTTTCCATCACCGGTAATCTGATACATTTTTAAAAGTAATGCCTTAGATAATGAGACAAACAATATGGTTATTATTTTTATTGTAATGTTTGCCAAAGTTTGATTTAAATGATGTAAAGTGTCCTTTATAACAAAAGTATAACCTATTGTCTGATGTAATGTGCATATCATAAAAATCTGGTACATACCAATATTGTTGTATTGATTATTTAAATTTAGATTATTACAGTTACTGTTCAGATTTTGAAATACATCTTTGAATTGGTGAACAATTATTGTATCTGTTAGTCATTTTGTTTTCTAAGTTACTTTCAATCCAAACCATCAATTTAAAAATAATTTTAATACACATCCATCTTACTTTTAAAATGAATTAATAATCAATAAGAACCCTCTGTTATGTCAAGAAGTATGATTTACAAATTTGTATTATTACTCTAATAAAATAATGTAAAAAAAGAAACAAGCGACTCCAAATATACATTATTTGGCTTGATAAAATAAATAAGACTAACTCCATTCCGAATTTATTTTTCGTGACACACGAATATGTCTGCATATATTATTAATTTCTACATTGTGTATGATGTAGCTATTTTAATTGCACCATGTGGATGACTCATTCATGAAAATTCATCGGCTATGTGCTCAATACACTTCATATAGGTCGGATCTCATCTTTATCCTTGTCTGCACTACATATTGTGTCACATACAGAACTAACCACACGAGGAAGAAGGTGTGAAAGCAGCTCGACAATTGGGGGGAATGCTGGAAAATATTGTCTCTACTAGGATAATCTAAGAGCACACTCATATCAACCCACGAATTACAAAGTAGTTTAACTCTAGAACAGACCCCAAATGTGATCATACAGACTAAGACGTCACACATAGTTTGATTCAGTTTTCCAGTTATGTAGACGTTGAGGTTTGATTCCTGGATATATGTAGTGAGATCAGTTATTTTTAATATCTTTCCTTCTTACTATAAATGGGGGTACATTTTCTCTAAATTATATTTTCCTCATTACAACCTAATGAATGTAAATACGCGAAGATCCCTGGCATATAATAAAACGAGATGAAGTAAGCACACTATAAACATACTGGAGATGTTGGATGGAAAATTTTCCTTTAATATTCAGGAGAGTTTACCGATTTTGAAAAGGTTTAGTTTTATTTTCTTGAAAATAACTAAAGTTATCCAAACTGAATGAATTAATTCGAGATATCCGAAGATTTAAAGTATAAACTTCTGTTTGAATTATCCTAATAACCTCAAAACCATTAGCTTAATTAAATAAGTTACAATATAGCAATAAACGTATTCCAGTTCACATGTCATGCTCAAATATCCACTGCAGCACTTAGTGGTTGAATGCATCACTAACGTTGGGCCTGTTGTAGAACATATGTCAATACTTCAATATTAAATAAACAAAGCCTTAATTAATGTTTTACCTTCCTCAGGGATTCAACGACCAGAAGATTTTACCTAAAATTTTGATCTCTAAACACGTTTGTTTGGATTTAATCTAAATAACATCAATCATATAATTAAAATAAGGATGGCATGAATAGTGATGGCGACTTTCTCCCTCTACTCAAATCGTCCCCCAACCAAATATTTTATGGCTCGACTATTTCTTTCCCACCTTCCTGAGGGCCAAAGTTTCTGCTACATACATCGCGATAATCCAAACATAGTGTTTTATCAGTTTATTCCTCGGTTACAAACTCAACATTTTCGTCAGTAGTAACTTCTTGTTGAAAGTTTCCTTGGCCATGGAGATTCTTGACCTAACTTCCTTGGTGCGGTCAGCATCCTTTGCCATCGAACTTCGCAGGTACTTGAACTAATCTATTCTTTCAAACTCCTGGTTACCAATTTTGATTTTCAGTGGCTCTTCATTTTTATAAATTATCTCCCTTTTGACCTTTTAATGTTGATCTCCATGCAATATCTTCTCCCTATCTCCACCAGCTGACCCATAATTTTCTGAAAATATTCTTCATTTTTGGCAAGCAATGGTAAACTATCTGTGAATGTTAATGTTTTAATGTCATGGCCTCCTATCCTGAAATTTCCACGTCCCTCTAATGCTTCCATGACCAGCCACTCTCCATATGAGTTGAACAGACTGGGTTACAAGCCACATCCCTGTGTCACTCCTTTTCCTATCTCTACGCTGTTGGTCTCTCAGTCATTCAGCCTCACCTTCACTCGCTGTCCCAGGTACAGGTTTGCAATCAGCCTTTTGTCCCTTCAGTAGATCTTCTTGAATATTTCCGTCAGTTTCTTCCACTTCACTCTATAAACGGTGTTATATGCAAAATGTCACATTTTTGAGATTGAAGTTAAGTGTGAGAAATATATATCAAAACTTCCTAAAAACCAATATGTTTATTTTTCATTAGGATCACAATATAAAGCTCTAAGATGATTAAGGAGTGTTTCAGTGATTATGGAATCCAAATTACCATTATCATTATCAGAAAAATGCATGCTAATTCAAGAAGCTACTGCCTTAAAATGGTTTGTATTTACTAAAAATATCTTCCTATGATAATTATATTATATTAATCACTCAATAGCAAGATTGATTAAAGCTTTCATACTGTAAAATAAGTATTTCAGAAGTAGATAGATTTGTGCTTAGCCAACATTAACAGAAATTTCAATGGGGCTTGGGCTAAAATTTTTAAAGTGTCTAAAAACCTCATAGGGTTTCTGAGAAGAGTGTAAATGAGAGTGGTTTTGTATTTATAAAACATAATTGAGAATCATCATTTCTGGTATGAGTATGAATTTAACAACCTTTTTAAACGATATATATAAAAACAATACTTAAGGAAAGATTATACAGTACAAGACCATTCTCATTTCAAACCGAGCCATTAAGGTATAAGGGTTCAAAGTCTCTCCAAGAATTACTTATGCACCCAACGTCACCCACAAACACTCTCTCCCTAAATTTCCCCCCTTTCCACCCCACCCCCCAAAAAATGTAAGTCGAAATTGCGTTTGAATGGTAGCGAAGTGCAGTCCCACAGAGAAGGCTCTCTAAGTATATTGGAAACACTATCCCCCTTCCCTAAGTATATGGCGTCACCATCTGGACTCTTCTTTCTGAATCGTCTGTGTGATCCCCCAGAGCTCCCTGGTGGAGAGGGGAGGAACTGATGGGATACTAGCACGCCAGTACAGGCCCTAGGGTATACACGTAAGAGAGGGGGGGAGGAAGAAGAAGGTATTTTCCGCTCGGCAGGGCCATGGTGGCCGAACCCAACAGCCGGGGTAAAGACGTCTTCCCTCCCTCTGACTCGACGCTGAGGCGTCTTGAATCCCCACGGGACGGGGTCACCGTCACACACGCTCTACAGCTCGACAACAATAGCTAGGAGCATATGCATTCACAAACTCTATTTCCAGAAGCTCGCTTAGGGAAGAAAGGAGCCTTTACGGTTGATTTTTAACCAAGCAGGCGTTTATTTACTCTCCTGTTATCCCCTGTATCTCGTGTTATTGACATTGAGATATAGTTTGAAACTGGCAAATAGGGATATATCTTATTGACACCGATGTTGTAATTCAAGTGGAAAGGGGCATTGGATCGAATGTTTCACTTTCTTAAATCATGTCAGGCTATGCATATATATTAATTATGCCATAGGGTAAAATAGAATTATAGGGGAAAAGTACCCACATTATGTAAACTCCCCTTCAGGACACTCGGCATGAATTCAAGTCCCAACCTCCTAATAAGCTTAAACACTATTTTGAATCAGATTTAAGTAGTTCAAAGGAAGTTCATATGAATAAGCTTGGAGAAAGGCTGTGAAAAACGCATATGGAAAATAATTCCTCATTGTACCAGGCCAATATTCGAACCTTGATCTCTTTCCCAAGCAATAACTCTGCTGTCACCTCAGACCGATGCGTGTAGGTTTCATGTCAAAATGTGTATTTAATTACACGTTTTGGTGACAGCATGGTCTAAAGTATCGCTCTCATAAAAGACTAGACCAGTGGTTCTCAAACTTTTTAGGGTCACCGCTCACTTAACTCAATAAACTCATTCCCAGGTCTACCTAACCTAATCTATTATTCAGGATAGAATTTTGAATAACCCACTAAGAAAGACAATAAAAATAGAATTCAAAAGAGTAGCGACCAATTGGCACATTTAATTAAAATACAACTAAAGTTTATTAACTTGATCCTGTTATATCTTACTTTCAAAGTCTGATAGTCATTTAGCAAGATTTTTAGATTGGCTACCACATTTTTCTTTGTTCAGTAAATTTCTTAATGCGATAGATGGGCCTGATGAAGTGATAACAGTTTCCAAGATCTGGCTTGGATTAAATTCTCTTATCATAAGTCTTAAATCACCATGTTTAGTAATCTAGAGTAGATTTATTTGCTTTGAAAGAAGTTGGATGATTACACTAAAACCACATTCTACCAAGTATGGTGTTGTAAATGAAACCAGGAGAGACTTATCCACTCTCTATAGAGTGCATGATAGCAATCAGAAATTTCTTTCTGAAAATAAAAATCTTGATACGATTTATTCAACTGGGGCTTCAGCTCAATGTTATTTTGTAGCTCAAAAGTTCTTCTTTCACTATCCCAAATTCCTAATTATCTGAAAAATGTATTTATTACCAAGTCTGGAATTTCCATCAAAAGGAGGTCCTCAAAAGGTTTCCATGAAGCGTATTCAAATGGTCACAAAATACTTGTAGATAATCATCTTGTATTCTGCCTATCTCTTCTGGCTGAGACAAGCTTGGCAATTGATATAACTCATTTGAACAAAGCTGATTTCAAGTGCACATACCATGATTGGTTAATTATACGAGCTATTATGTTTGTTAACTACCTGTGTACCCGTCCTTGGCACGGGTAAAATGGATAGTGTAGAGTATGACGTCACAATATACTATCACCTGCGCTCTTGAACTCTGAGCCCACCGTGTGTGGCGCTAGGGAATAGGTCACGTATATTCCATTCACGATAGGTTTTTACCTGGATGACAGTTCGAAAATCATACGTTTAGGTTTTGGGTTGCCAAAACTTGTAAAAGATCACAGTTTTGTTATAGATATAAAGATCTTTAACTACCTGTTATATATTACATTCAAAATAACGTAAACTTAAGTTTTCTCATACTATTTCATTTTTTTAAAATAATTTCTTTTTGTTCAACTCGAAACAATATTTTAAACATAATTAAAATACTTATTTTTCGTTTTGGAACGTTACTGATTTTGTGTATTATAGTGAATACATCAATACCTTTTAATACAGGCATCGTATTTACTTGGAAAAGAGAAAAGTGTTGTCATTTTTTTGCATACAATACATGATTTTATGATTATTTTATTTTATTTTGAAATATTTAACTGAATAAAATATTGTCATCAACTGCGTGTCTGCATAATTGTAAAAAGCTTGTTTACCGTTATGTTCAATCATATGGTTTAAAATTCGTCAGTCACCATTTTGAAGCTATGTTCGTTAGAAGTTTTTGTGAAAGTGGTGTTAATATTTTTTAAGGGGAATAAAACTATAGATAAACTTAATTACTGTGGTTAACTATCACATTAACATATTACCATCTGTTTTCATTACAGTCATCCAAAGTGATAGATGTCAGCTGTTGACGTAGTGATATATTAGGGATTACCTCTAGTAACATTTCGAGCTGTCATTCAGGTAAACTTAGCTCGTGAATGCCTTATAGTCTTGCTCTCTGGCTCGCACGTGGACGGGACCACAGTTCAACTCTCATTAACTTTCTACAGACTTTATCTTTTGGCCAGTCACTAACTAACTGAGTTCGAGTCAGTCGAGCAGGACAGTGATTGCTTGCTTGCACGTGAAACCAAATCGTTGTTCTTTGTGGATCAGTTATAATTGTAACGAAAACCTGTAATCTTGTTATGTTTAACACATTTTTTCAGTCACCAATTAATAAACGTTCAATACTCTGGCATCGAACATTGTTATTTATTAACCAGTGGTTATAACCAAAGTCAGCACGCTTCCCGGAACCAAGTGGTTAAAATGTGTGATGAGCAACAAAACAAACAAGAATAAGGTAACAAGAAACCAACGATAGATTAAGGAAGGTTTCAATAGTACATAAAATAAACCACGGGGAATAGTAATAAATATTAAATTATGTTTGAATATTAATCCTTTATTGGTTTAAATTGTGATACAAAACGAGAAAGGATGACTTACATACAATGTCAACATAGATACATAATCTGAACTTCTTTTAAGAGCTGACATTTATTTTGAATATCAAGTTAAAACTTCTCTATATACAGTACTTTGAAGTCTTGCCTATTGGTGCTATTAAGAAAGAAGATTGCCACAGCATAAATAACTGGTTGTTATAGGGTTGTTATTAAATACCATAGACATTATTTTATCATTTTTTCTATCGCATTCAGCACGTTTACCTTTCCAACTCGTTTATCCTTTTTATCCTATTTATCCTTTTATAAACTATTTTGCACCTTTACATAGTTTCACCCTTTTTAACTAAGGAAATAAAATTTTTGCTATTTGGTCCCTTACTTCCCTATTTATACATTTTAGCTTCGTTACTCTATCCACCCCATTAATCTTTTATCACTTTGAGGCTTTTAATATTTTAACAGTTTTTATTTATTTTACCCCTTTGAACTTTTATAACCTTTTTATAATTTACTTTTTCCCCTTTTAACTATTTTTCTCAATCGTGCGCTTTTTGACATTTTTAACCTTTTTACAAAATTTTCCCTTTTTGTCCAATTTATCTACTTGATTATATGTGTTCTTAGCTTATACCTTTTTACCCTAACGTAATCACCTTTTTCCCCCTTTTACCCTTTACACCCTATTTACCTTTTTTATAATTTACACTGCGAAAATGCTTTTAGACACGTAGACCTTTTACCCTTTCTTTTCCTTTAACCCCTTTGGCTCTTTTGTGGCTTTTTAATCTTTTTATATATTTATTTTTAACCCCTTTTAACCCCTTTTAACCATTACACTTTTTAATTTTTATGATTTACTTTTACCCTTTTGGTCTTATTGCTCTTTTTTGATAAGATAAACGTTTACTATTTTTACCCTATACCCTTTTCACCTTATATCCTTTACACCCTACACCCTTTTTATCTTCTTTACTCTTTCTATCCTATTTATGATTTTTGCCCTGTTAACCTTTCCCCCCATTTCAGTCCTTTTACGGCTTTAACATCTTTCTACCCTTTTTTATTTGGTTTACCAATTCTAACATTTATATATTTTATGATGTATTTATTAACCTGTTTTGTTTTTTATCATGTTTTATCAATTGTCCCCCTTTTTCATTTTTAAGGCTTTTGATATTTTGGTCATTTTTGGATATATTTGCAAGTTTTGTCCTTTTGGTATTATTGCCCTTTTGGACTAAATTTACTTTTACCATTTTTTGCCTTTTTACCTTTTTTTTAGCCCACTTTACATTTTACCTTGAGAAATATTTTAGGGTAAAAAGGATGTAAAGTTTAAAAAGGATACAAATTTAAAGAAAGTTGTAAAAAGGTTACAAAGGGTGTAGAGTCAAGGGTAAAATGGTAAAAAAGATTTATAGGTAAAAAAAACGTATACTTACATAAAGTATATTTATTTGAAATAAATTACAGTGTTTAACAAAATTAATACATTATGGAGACATGAGAAGAAAAGTTTGTTGTAGGTACCAAACTCTTCCTGTTTACTTTCCATGACAGCCAAACTTACATGGCCACCAAACTAGATTACAAATTGTATCAAATGTATTGGAAAACCTTTCAAACGGCGTTAATATTTGTTAACAAAGCGTGGCGTACATGAAAAACCCATTACGTTACCAAACAAATACATCAAATGATTTATTTATATAGATTATAGGGGTTTGGAGTGATGGCAATAAATTAAGCACAGATAGCTTATATGTAATAATAAATTAAATATTTTTCAAGGATATATCTATCTAATAATAGTACTCAATAATTTGAAAGAAAACCAGTTTTACATTTCTCCGGAATTATTAATGAAAGTAAATCAAATCTTAGTGTGGACGATATTCGACCCAGATAGCTATAAAATACAGATTAATTATTACTCTTGTTATATGGTCAGATTTTTTCCAGTATTGGAAATGCTTATACATTTACTTGAGCTACTCTTCCGACAATCTTTGACAAGTAAAAGCGCTTTGAATCATTTCTAGTTTTCAAAACAGTTCTAGTCTAAGTCATACAATTTGCAGCTTGGACTAGAAAACACTAAGATAACACATTTAATCACTTAACACCAGTCAGAGCGTCAGCCAGGATACAAAACTATGAAGAGAACATATTTTTTCTTCCATCGGTTTGTTCATATTCAAACTGAGAAGTAAACGACAAAACCAGCGAGATCAGAGGGAAAATAGAGAGAAAAGGCGTAACAAAATAAAAAGTAAAAAATAAAATTGCATTGGAGTCGTATAAAAATGTAGTCCAATGTCGTTCCTCCAAACCATATGGGCAAACTGCAATATCTCCGAAACCAATAAAAAAGTTAAAGTTGTATTTCTTTTATATTCTGGATAAAAAAAATGAAGGGGTTTCGTAGTGGGGGAAAGGGGGGAGGGGAGAGCGAGGGCGGAAATAATAATAAAACCGCATTTTTCAGAAGGTAACGTCGTCCCAACAAACCACGCGAATTGCACTTGATATTGTATTTCGCTGGTAAGTGCCTGTGACATAACATACAAGAAATATGGTTTTGGTGTTCGTTCTGTTTTTTTTTGTTACGATGGTTAGATGGTTATTGTTTTTATTTCAAATCATGTAAGTTCATTTAAGAAGATGGTATTCACGAAACACATACAATCAAATAACACAGAGTTCATTTCAAACGTATGGCACATTGAACAAATAATTTTGACAGGAAAGGGGAAGTAGCCAAATAAGGAAGGGCCACATATCAGTGGGCTTGTGTACCAAGGGTCAGGCTCATGTACTCTGGTTCGTTGATGATGGGATGATTGGGGCTCGAATAATGGCCGAGTGTTATTAAAGTAAAATGTCCTAAATAGCTAACCATTCTGCTTCACTAAACTTGATATTCCTTGGCATTGTCTTACTTACTCACTTAGACTATGGCACTAGGAAATCGAAAGTTCACTGCCTCACTCCCTATAGTACGTCACCTAACCTTATCTTGAGCTAACCCTACCCAGTCCACCTATTTAAACCCTATCTCTTCCAGGTCCATTCTAATGGGATTATTTAAGCACCGCGTCTTACTACCCGTTCGGGCTGTACGCTTATGTTCTAGCTACGCTAATGGTCTTAGGGATTAAGACGGTACTATTTACAGGAAGTGTACCTGCATTTGCGTGGCTGGAGAGTGGAAAACTATTTTGGAAAACTCTTAGTACATCTGACCGAGATTCGAACCTTGATTTCCCCGTCATCGGCGGTCTAGTCTACTGCTAAAGAAGTGCGTTAGATCACGCGGCCACCAAAGCGGGTCCCATCTCCGTCCAGGTATTACCAATGGTCTCTTCCCATTGGGTTTGACAGATATTACCCTGAACAAGGTTCTAGAATCTCACATTTGCAATGCATGTCCTTCCCATCGTAATCCACGAGATTTAACTATTCTAACAATCTCTTGTGATGAGAACAGGGTATGTAACTCATCATTATAATACACCAAGCCAGGGTTTTATCTCCGATATTCCCCTCACCAACAAAGGAGAATAGAATAACTTGGTTTTATTCTGTGTGCCAACAAATGTGCTGTTAAATCATTTTAGTTCACAGATATGTTTGAAACAGAAATCTGGCCACCAAGATAAAGATATCTTTTTTTTTACGGGGAAAAATGTAAAACCAGTCACTTCCAATTGAAGATTAATTACATCTTCCCAAATTTTAAATAATGTAAAACCAGTCCCTTCCAGCCAGTCACTTTCAGTTGTAGATTGAATGACATCTTCCTGAAGTTTAAACAGTGTAAAACTAGTCCCTTCCAGTTGTAGATTGAATTAAATCTTCCGAAAGATTAAACCATCTAAAATTAGTACCTTTCAGTTGTAGATTAATTTACATCTTCCCGAAGTTAAAACAATGTAAAACCAGTCATTTTTAGTTGCCAACTGATTGACGTCTTTCCCAACTTTAAACAAAGTAAAATCAATCAGTTCCATTTGTAGAGTGAATGGCGTCTTCCAGTGGTTTAATCCTTGTTCATGTAGTGTTCACCGGGAACCTCGAGCCGTAATAGATGGGCAGGATGCAGGAAATCTCCAACTTGCAGCTCTAACTAATGTGGTGCCGAGCCGACATGGAAAAAAGGAGCGCTCTTCTGGAACAAACTTTCCTTCCGCTCCGAGTTCTAGCAAAATACTCGCCGGATACATGGAGCTACATCATCTGTCTGGCCGTCTCCATGGCTGCTTGGCAATGGAGGCAAACTACTTACATTCATGGAAAGAAAGGATTAAAAATGTAGTCGAAGGTCTTCTAGTTTTTGGCTTGGGATAAGATTTTTAAATAATAATTGTACTTTTGGCTTATAAATTAAGAGCTTATTTAATAACTCATATGTCGTTTGTATTATTTATTAACTTTAAAAGTGGTATCCGAAAAAAAAACCCAATCACTACCTCACTAGTGGGTTTGTGAACTAAATGTCAAGAAAATATAGTGCGGTCTTTAGACTAAATATCTAACTCATCTAATGCGGTCTTTCAGAATAAATGTCAAGATCATCTAATGCTCTATTTCAGAATAAATATCTAGCTCATTTAATGCAGTTTTTCAGACTAAATGTCTATATCCTATAATGGGCTCTTTTAGAATAAATGTTTAGCTCATCTAATGCGGCCTTTCAAACTAAATGTCACTCCAATTCAATGCAGTGGAGTAATTATCACACATACGTTTAAATTGTTCAGGTAGTCAGAGGCAGTAATGAAGAAAAAAAAACTTATCCATCTTGCAATGAAAATGGTCCCAAAGGATGTTTTGTTTTTCTCAACTTGTAAATTCCACCTTTTTGCCATCTTGCCATGAAAATGGGTCCAAAATATATTTTGTTTATCTCAAATATTAAAATCAACCTTTTTGCAATATTGCTATGAAGATGGGTCCAAAGGATGTTTTTTCATGGAGCTACCATGTATAAGAAGAGTACATCCCTATGTTGTAGCGTTGTGAGAAAGTGAAGCCAGCAACGCCCCCCTCAAGGAGAGGCGAATCGAATCGCTGTATGGCATAGTATGGCAACAGGCCACCGGGTTAACATGGAAAGCATAGGGAAAAAAGGGACGCGCGCTCACTTGAATTAGAACACAGCCCGATTGACATATTTTAGATGCTTTATGTAAGTAATGTATCAATGTTGAATAAATTTGCGTTATTTTTATGTAAAAATATAAAAGATTACTTTGTATTTCCGGCAATAACAAGTGTCTGAAAATACTAACTAGCCGAAAATCTAGATTGTTGTTTCTAATATTTATAAAAATGTCGGTTTAAAATTGAGGAGGAGACACATTTAATTTAATACCCCACTCAAGTGTTCGCGTTTTTCCTTTCAATTTTCAACTCACTCCATTTGCCCACCTCCCCAACCCCCCACCAGAATCAGAACCAGGGACTCTTGAAACGGCTATATAGACAAAAATATGCAAGTCGATTTTCTTAGGCCATCACAATTCTATGAATATGTATTAAAGTAGAAATGCAAGAATTTTAATTTATCGAAAATAACCTCTTTTCAATTAGGCACCGCAAATTTTGTAATATATTTGTTATAGTTTTAATTCATTAATTTATTTGTAAAATTAAATTAAATAACTTTGTTTATACGCGTATAGCATGTATCAATACAATATAGATAGATACCTGTGGAATGTTACGTTGTAATAATTATTCTTTTCCCACCTGAGCGTATAACCCGAACGGGTAGTAAGACGCGGTGCTAAATATTATTATTATTATTTTCCCACCTGTTGTGGAAGTCAAATGAACTGCAAGATAAAACAATCCTGTCGATATTTTTTTTATTAATAATATTTTATACAGGTATTACAAATTAGTTTTCAGCACATATGTATTAAATGTAGACTATTTACTAAAGCATTAAGTGTAAGAAAAGGATCTGGCCTTAACTTCGCCCAAACAAATACATTATTCTTCTTCTTCTCTTTCTATGTCAAAAATAATCACAGACACATGCCTTCAACTGTTTTCTAGGAAATACCAGCAGTCACGCGCCGCCCGGGTTGATTAATACTCCTTCACCCCAACATTCCCCGAGTCAAGGTCGGTTTCAGTTGCACTTCAAAATAGCCCCTCCATATATATTTTACCTCCATGGTTTTGTTCCTCTCAACTTGTAAAATACACTTTGTGCCATCTTTCAATGAAGATATGTCTTGTGCTTGATCTTAATGTAATAGCCACAAGTTAATATTAAACATACTAAAGTTCCGGAGGACCAACCTTAGTTAATATTAATAATAAGACAGAGGTTGTAGCCAAATACTCTAAGGATCCTTGTCAAGGATCCGTGAGATTCAGTCCTGACGAATTCACACTTGCCACACCCTTCCCAAATGAGGACTGCATCAAACTATTCGAACGTCAACATCCTTTCTACATCCCCGGGTCCGCAGTGCTGCTCTCTAGCAATGATCTTAGAAACTATGTAAAGGCAATCTATTAGCCCTAAAAAAACTATTCACATTGGTTTAATATACATTCTAGGAGTTAATACTCTGTTTATAGTATTTTAAAATAGAGCATAATTACAGATTTTGGTGACTTCTTTTCACAGGATATTAAAAAAAATCAACACACGGGTCATAAAGATGAAATGGCGGGTAATGTAAAATTATGCGCGGCGGCGTAAACAAAACAAGTAACAGTCAAATAAGATATGTAATAAAACCGTTTCCGGTCAAACTCCGGACCAAGGCCGAACGAGGACGTTCCAACAACGTGTGGCTTCCATCCTTGGGTCCAAGGACGTGAGAGGGATGTATCGGCATCCTTCATGACTATTCGGATATATCAACACTTATTCACTTGATTTCTAATGCAACTCTCAAG
Organism: Timema californicum; assembly: GCA_902141385.1. Lineage (NCBI taxonomy): Eukaryota > Metazoa > Arthropoda > Insecta > Phasmatodea > Timematidae > Timema > Timema californicum. The sequence goes on along the minus strand of CABFOW010001150.1, from coordinate 88,414 downwards.
GATACGTATCAAGGCGACAGCGCATAGTCAAGTACACTTGGCTTAACACTTTCCACGCACTTGGGATCGAAGACTGCAATATACAATTTGGACGGCAAACTATCCTTCACACCCTTGAGTCCACAGTGCTGGTTCCTACTAAAGAGCTTAGAAACTATTTTGAACGCCATTTATCAGCCCGTTATCATTCTAAGAGCTCTATCTTTAGCAGACGAAAAAATAAACAATTTCCAGTCAAACACCGCATCAAGGGCGTGTCAGGGGTGACTTGTTGTACTCAAAGGTGTGTGAGGAGTGCATCGGCACACTTCGTGACTATTCGGATGGATCGACAGTGGATCACGTGATTGCCAATGCAACTATCAAGTGAATGTCAAGGGTCGACGACACGTGAAGTAGACTGTTCGGATACAGCCAAGGCCTGGAAGTGATGATCTTGGGGTCAGCGCAATTTGTTTGAGAACTATATATACGACAAGAGGAGCTCTCCTTAAACACTGATTATAAGGTTTTGAGTAACGTTGTAAAAGAACATATAAATATAAATATGAGGAACTAATAAACATATACATATCACCGCACGATATCATAGAAAACAATATTTAATAAACGTGTTGCGAGTTTACGAAGGATAAAAAGAGAGAGTAAATGGTAGAGAAAATACACGACTGAAATGTGAGTATTCACAAGAGACGCTCAAGTTATACTGGTCTCAGAGAACAAAACAATCGGGGATTGGGAAACCAAACAGGCGGTCCCGCAAATGGCAGGTGGTTAAAAATAGTTCAGTTCTGAGAAGTTTGTCCTTGCGAAAGCCAGATAAGGGAAGAAAAGAGGAGGGGAAATAACCAAGTCCATTTAGGAGAGATCAACTCACGATATTGGGCAGAAAATAAAATTATATGAAACAGATTTGAAGCCTGTTTTGTTTATCTCGACTTGTAAAATCCTCCTTCCTGTCATCTTACCACGAAAATGGGTCTAAAGGATGTTTTGTCCGTTCGTTCACGGTAGGAGTTTACCTCTGAAAGGCCTTTTTCCCTACCAGAAGTATATTATATAGTAGGATATTGGTAGGAAAAAAGACCTTTCAGAGGTAAACTCCTACCGTGAATGAAGTATACTTGCCTGTACTAGTGGCGGAGTTGTTAAACACTCAATTATATATCAGAAACCTAATAAAGTCCCTCGGCTGTTAATAATCACTGTGAGAGGCAAACTCCATTTCACCAAAAATATTTTTCCACCCATGCCGGACCCTTAGGTTAATAGGCAGGTGAACTACCAACTTGGCTAAGATGTAATACTTCATCTTGATTTAGTTTTTATTTAAACCTTGTATTACCTTCCACAATGAAAATACATTTAGTATGTTCTAAAACAATGAGGTGTAATGAGTTGGAGTGGATAGAATTAGCTCAAGATAAAGATAGGGTATAATGAGTTGGAGTGGATAGAATTAGCTCAAGATAAAGATAGGGTGTAATGAGTTGGAGTGGATAGAATTAGCTCAAGATAAAGATAGGGTGTAATGAGTTGAACTGGATAGAATTAGCTCCAGATAGAGATAGGGTGTAAGAAGGTTGACTGGCTAGAACCAGCTCAAGAGAGGAATAAATTGTAATGAGGTTGACTGGATATAACTAGCCCAAGATAGGGTTAGGGTGTAATGTGGTGGAATGGATGTAACTAGCTCAAGTGAGGAATATGGTGTAATGAGGTAAACTGTAAAACTATCTCAAGATAAGGATAAAAGGTAGAGATTTGTTAGTGCAGCATTAAACTTTAGAAACCCTTAACGCCATGTTATATAAAAACAACCCTTGTGTTAAAACATACTATCTAAAAAAACCACTCTTGCTGCTAAATGGTTTCTCTAAATTATTTTCAAATCCACTTTTCCCATCCTCGGGCCCAGTCTTGGACTATCCTGACCATGAGGGCGACATGTTGTGTTACCTGGACGCTAAGTAATTATTGTTTGCCTTGGTGAACGCCGACCAGACCTGTTTGTTTGGAGTAACCCTTCCATAGCGACAGAGGAGTTTAATAGAGGGAGGAGGAGGATCAAGAGGGGGCACATAGCTCACTATTAGTACCCCTCCCTCTCCCCCTCCAATTATTCTCGTGTTTGCACACCCGGTTATTTTGAGGTTGGTTCTCTCTTGCGGTGGAGCAAGCAACTTCCTAAGGGATCACTTCAGGGAACAGGCGGGAAAATACTCATCTTTAGTGCAAGAACCGACCAAGAGCACTCCAACATTTCCAGGAACAGAGTGATTAGCTACTGATGAGTATGAGTGCATTGAGGACCGGTATTAAGGTGGGGTGGTAATCCTTGCGAGTTAAGGTGGTGTGGTAATCCTTGCGAGTTAAGGTGGTGTGGTAATCCTTGCGAGTTAAGGTGGTGTGGTAATCCTTGCGAGTTAAGGTGGGGTGGTAATCCTTGCGAGTTAAGGTGGGGTGGTAATCCTTGCGAGTTAAGGTGGGGTGGTAATCCTTGTGAGTTAAGGTGGGGTGGTAATCTTTGTGAGTTAAGGTGAGGGGTGGAGTAATTCTCGCGAGTTAAGGTGGAGTTATAATCCTTACAAGTTAAGGTGGGGTAATAGTACTTACAAGTTACAGGTTTTCAGTAAACCCCTTTTAAGTTAGTTCTTCTCATAAAAAACAAACACATCTTGTTAACCACATTAAACAGTGTTTAAACCAAAAATTAAATTTTACTAAAATCAGTCATCGGTTAACTACTATAAAAATATTGTTTTAATACTACACAGTTTTATTTGCATATCAAATACAATCCGTGTACATTTTAAACAAAATCAAAAGCCATTTAAAAAAAATTGAATCAAAAAAATAACTTATCAGTGATTTATTCTTAATTTGAAATTAGGTTCAAAATCATATAAATCAGGGTTGGCATTATTTTCTTACCACCAAATTCCTCGTGTTTGCCAGAATTTCCAGAAGGAATTCCCACTTTTTCCAGTCAGCTTGGATTGAATAAAAATAGTAATAACATTTAATTTGTCATCAATCTGATTAGTGTGAAGTCATGTAAATTATGCTTAAAAAAGAATTGTTAAGATGGTTGGGGAAATACATATTATTTCGTTTCACAGCCCTTGTTAAAAGGGTAATAAGACATGTTTAAATCAACGGCTATAATTCTTCAGTTCACTTTTTCGTCCATCCAAGCTCTAATACTCTAAGCTATCAGTTAAATATCCCAAATTAACAAATATTCCGGTATTTTTACTGGGTTTAGAGAGATTCCCTGTGTTTTACTGAACCGTTAGGTTTTACATGTGCATGTTAGCCCTGAAGATGCTTCCCGAGGTATAGTCATATATAATCTAAATATAAAGTTTCATAAAAATACATCAACATGTTTAGGGAACGTGGTAAAGGACAGCTAGAAAGACACGCAAACAGACTGACACACAAAAATAAACGAAAAATCTAATTTTTGGCTCTGACACACATAAAAAGCAAAGATTCATCATTATCTCTAGACCGAAAAATTTCACGCCAACAAGATTTTCTTTTTATATCAGAAAAAAAAAATCTTTCATCAGTAAACTACTATTATATGAATGTTTATATGAAGAAAAAAATATACAAAATTAATTTTATATTCTAAAACACCAAATATGCTAGCAATTTCGAACCAAATTTTTGGAGCAATTTCTAAATATAAATGTTCCTTGAGCACACCCATGGGGGCCTAGTCCTTCCAGAGGCTCCTTGAGCACGCCCATGGGGTCTAGTACCTCCAGAGGCTCCTTGAGCACACCCATTTGGTCTAATACAACCAGAGGCTCCTTGAGCACACCCATTTGGTCTAATACAACCAGAGGCTCCTTGAGCACACCCATTTGGTCTAATACCACCAGAGGCTCCTTGAGCACACCCATGTGGTCTAATACATCCAAAGGCTTCTTGAGCACACCCATGTGGCCTAGTTCCTCCAGAGGCTCCTTGAGCACGCCCATGGGGTCTAGTACCTCCAGAGGCTCCTTGAGCACACCCATTTGGTCTGATACCACCAGAGGCTCCTTGAGCACACCCATTTGGTCTGATACCACCAGAGGCTCCTTGAGCACACCCATTTGGTCTAATACCACCAGAGGCTTCTTGAGCACACCCATGTGGTCTAATACATTCAGAGGCTTCTTGAGCACACCCATGTGGCCTAGTTCCTCCAGAGGCTCCTTGAGCACACCCATGTGGTCTAGTACCTCCAGAGGCTCCTTGAGCACACCCATGTGGTCTAGTACCTCCAGAGGCTCCTTGAGCACTCCCATGTGGTCTAATACCACCAGAGGCTCCTTGAGCACACCCATGTAGCCTAGTACCTCCAGAGGCTCCGTGAGCACACCCATGTAGCCTAGTTCCTCCAGAGGCTCATTGAGCACACCCATGTGGTCTAATACCTCCAGAGGCTCCTTGAGCACACCCATGTGGTCTAGTACCTCCAGAGGCTCCTTGAGCACACCCATAGGGGCCTAGTCCTTCCAGAGGCTCCTTGAGCACGCCCATGGGGCCTAGTATCTCCAGAGGCTCCTTGAGCACGCCCATGGGGCCTAGTATCTCCAGAGGCTCCGTGAGCACACCCATGTGGTCTAATACCTCCAGAGGCTCCTTGAGCACACCCATGTGGTCTAGTACCACCAGAGGCTCCTTGAGCACACCCATGTGGCCTAGTTCCTCCAGAGGCTCCTTGAGCACACCCATGTAGCCTAATACCTCCAGAGGCTCCTTGAGCACACCCATGTGGTCTAATACCACCAGAGGCTCCTTCAGCACACCCATGTGGTCTAGTACCTCCAGAGGCTCCTTGAGCACACCCATGTGGCCTAGTTCCTCCAGAGGCTCCTTGAGCACACCCATGTGGCATAATACCTCCAGAGGCTCCTTGAGCACACCCATATGGCCTAATACCTCCAGAGGCTCCTTGAGCACACCCATGTGGCCTAGCTCCTCCAGTGTCTCCTTGAGCACACCCATGTGGACTAATACCTCCAGAGGCTCCTTGAGCACACCCATGTGGCCTAGTTCCTCCAGAGGCTCCTTGAGCACACCCATGTGGCCTAATACCTCCAGAGGCTCCTTGAGCACACCCATGTGGTCTAATACCACCAGAGGCTTCTTGAGCACACCCATGTGGTCTAATACCACCAGAGGCTCCTTGAGCACACCCATGTGGTCTAGTACCTCCAGAGGCTCCTTGAGCACACCCATGTGGTCTAATACCTCCAGAGGCTCCTTGAGCACACCCATGTGGTTAAGGTGTCTTAGTGGTTTATATAGTTAAGGAGGCCTTTGTTTCCTGCTAGGGCCATGCCATAAATAATGCATGATATGACTATGGTATTGATATTATATTTCAATATTAAATTCATGGACATTGCATTGGGCTCGACTTTATTTTGATGTCCTAGTTAATAAATAAATGCAGCCTCATGTCGAGTAAGTGTTCGTTCAGAACGTAACTAAAATACAACCTAACAGATCTATCAAACCTGAAATATTATATATATATATATATATATATATATATATATATATATTGTGTGTGGTTGTTGTGAAATAGGGCTTGTTTTAAAGAACAAATTATTTTATGGTTATCTCTTAAAGTTGAACGTTACCGGGATAGTTTTGGTTTAGTTTCAGAGCGTACCGAGTATACAATCTCGTTTAAAGATATTTTGTAGACACTCTGAACATAACCATTTTGTATTGTAATTGAGATGGTAACCAAATGAAACTTTGTTTGCGGGAGAGGTTAGTACGTGCAAGAGTGTTTGCGCGAGAGGTTATTACGTGCAAGAGTGTTTGCGGGAGAGGTTAGTACGTGCAAGAGTGTTTGCGGGAGAGGTTAGTACGTGCAAGAGTGTTTGCGGGAGAGGTTAGTACGTGCAAGAGTGTTTGCGGGAGAGGTTAGTACGTGCAAGAGTGTTTGCGGGAGAGGTTAGTACGTGCAAGAGTGTTTGCGGGAGAGGTTAGTACGTGCAAGAGTGTTTGCGGGAGAGGTTAGTACGTGCAAGAGTGTTTGCGGGAGAGGTTAGTACGTGCAAGAGTGTTTGCGGGAGAGGTTAGTACGTGCAAGAGTGTTTGCGGGAGAGGTTAGTACGTGCAAGAGTGTTTGCGGGAGAGGTTATTACGTGCAAGATTGTTGGCGGGAGAGGTTAGTACGTGTAAGTTTGTTTGAGGGAAAGGTTAGTACGTGTAAGTTTGTTTGAGGGAAAGGTTAGTACGTGTAAGTTTGTTTGAGGGAGAGGTTAGTACGTGTAAGTTTGTTTGTGGGAGAGGTTAGTACGTGTAAGTTTGTTTGTGGGAGAGGTTAGTACGTGCAAGATTGTTGGCGGGAGAGGTTAGTACGTGCAATTTTGTTTGCGGGTGAGGTTAGTACGTGCAAGATTCATGGCTCAAGCTTGATTTTAAATTATTAGAAACAGAGCTGTATATATCTTGGTGACTGATTCATCAGGTTCTAGTTCAATCCTGACCAGATGTAACACAAGATGTTCTACCAATTTGTGCTTTCGCATGTGTTTAATATCTACCCCTCGGAAAGAGAAGTATTATGACTGTCAAAAATATTAGCTTAGACATTTTGTTGGATATGGACGTTTCATGCCTTCCTTAAGACTGAAAAAAGAAGTTTAAAAATCCTCTTTTACTGCCTGTGGCTGTCTCTCGGTATAGAGCCTAAATAATTTTATTGATCGGGATAAAACTTAGCATTCAGGGTTCTCATAAGGCTCACCATAGTTCTTTTTGGAATTATCTACTACCCTTAATTAAAGGGTTAGATAAACTATATGGCAAAACAAAATCTATTCTAAAATCTAGCTCTAACGCACTGGAACTGTTTAACGTTAAAAACCAAATGGAACATCTCATTTACCCATAAAAATGACAATCAAGGCACTTTATATCAGTGAAAACTTAAAACGTTGATCATACCTCCTCAATTCTATGAGATACTAAATAACTTATAATTGCACATTGGCAGAACTATCAGAGCAGCATAACTTTTAATAAGAATAATTATTTGTAAAATCAATATTTAACGAGTCAGAGATACCTATTATTTTTAATTAGAGCTTTGGGAGCTGGGGATTCGAAAATGAAGAGAACAAATAATAACCTATACTTATGTAACAGTGCATATTATTACACGCATTATCTTTAATGAAATGCAACGTTTTTTTCCCCTCATTATGTTTCTATAAAATATATATATATATATAATAGCTTTAACATATTTTACGAGTTATAATTATAATTTAGATAAAGAAGCGTGAAAGTCTGTGGTGTACACCGTACCAATTATGTATTAGATTAAAAACCAATAAATTACTTAAAATTCACGCCTCTTCCCTAGTCTCTTAAGAGTAATGAGACCACTAGAAAAAATTAGATAACATGAAAATATGTATAATGTCAAGATAATATACATGGTGATACATTATCTGAGTTTCTTAATTTCACTAATATAAATAAATGAAATTTTATCATGATCATGTTTATGATTTCATAATTATTTTTTGACACCGCATCTTCGGCACCTGTTCAGGTTATATGCTTATGTACTAATTACACTGATCGGTTGGGGATTAGTAAGGCTTAATTTAGAGGAAATGCTCCCACATTTGCGTAACAGGAGAGCGGAAAACCATTTAGGAAAACAACCCTCAGAGCACCCGACCGGGAACGAACTACGATCTACCAATCTTTGGTAGTCTAATCCAACACGAGATTAGCGCGTAAGACCACGCCACCACCGAAAGGGGTGATTTTATTATTGTATAGAGAAACATTAAAAATAAGCTAACGCTTTCTTGAAGTGCCTATGTTTTTGAAAGATATCGGTTTGTCCATATTATTTAATTAGCATTCTTTGAAGACCTTTAAGCCTATATAAAGTTAAAAGGTTATTAAGTGACCAAAATATGTAACCTTTGGGTTTAAGTTGCGTGGACTAATGAGGCATATACTACACTGAACTAATGAGGAATATAAGACATTGAACTAATTAGGGATATAAGACATTGAACTAATTAGGGATATAAGACACTGCAAACTAATGAGGGATATAAGACACTGTGGAATAATGAGGGATATAAGACACTGTGAACTAATTAGGAATATAATACACTACGAAATAATGAGTGATATAATATACTGTGAACTAATAAGGGATATGAGACAACGTGAGCTAATGAGGGATATTTTGCAACATAAACTAATGAGGGATTTGAGGCATTATGAACTAAATATGGATTTAAGGAACCATGGACTAATTAAGGATTCAAGGTTCCATTAAATAATGAGGAATATAAGGTACAGTGAACTAATGAGGCATAAAGGTACTGCGAACTAATGAGAGATATAAGGCACCATGAATTAATAATGTATCAAATCATCAGGTATCAGTTTGTGATACACATAAATTAATAAATAATATTATTAAATGATTTCTAAAGAAAATAATCGAATACAATTATTTATTGTTTAAAAACTTACCAGATACCTATTTTGAATCAAATCGTTAAAGGCCTTTTTAAAGTATTAAAAAAAATCAATAAAACGGTCACTCATCAATAAATACTTTTAAACTAAATTTCCCCTAAAATCAAGTATGAAGTTTTATTTGTAGTATCAAACACTTCCCAGATATATATTTTAAACAAAATCGTAAGATTCATATGAAAAATATTTCGAATATTCTTAAATCAGTTGACTCTTAAAAGATTGTTTGCTCGAAAGCCAAGTATTCTATATTATTTTGGAAGTCAAACACTTCCTAGATATTCATGCCAAACAAAATCGTTAAAAGCCATTTTCGAAAAATTTGGATTACAAAAGAATAATTCTTCAGTCAACTACCCATAAAACTCAAAAATATTCCCGAGGTATAGCCATATAATATGTACATATTAATTTTGAATTACATCCATTGAACCATCTCAGATATATGGCCCGGGACAGACATACAGCATATTATAACATAGTCTTTTTTTGTTCGGGTTTACATAGTATCTAAATATTTATAATAATCTCGAAATCAAAATTTGTCACTATAACAATACTTTCTCTTTATATGAGAAAGTAAAAATGCCCTTATTTGGCTTCATAACAATAATCAAATCAAAATATAGGCATTGTTGTATTGTTAAGTTGTATCTGAAATATTTGTAATTAATACAACCTATTCAAATGATGACTTTATTTTCAGTGATTTTTCCAGTTTCAAATCTATTTATATAAGGCCCAAAGATTGTGTCATAAATAACTATAAATTTGAGGATTATTATTTTGTAGAAAATAATATTACGTATTTTATAACATAATTTTAATTTTAAAGTTACTATGAACGAATGTACCTGCTTATAAAAGTGTAAAAAAAGATCGAAACCATTCTACTTCAACCAAAATAGATCCAATATATTTTTGAACAGTTCATACAAACTTCGAAAATGTTCATGGGAAGCCATCGTAAATAATGTATCCACATTTAAAGCTAAATATTTGCAAGGCTTATGCAGTGGGCCAAGCTTGAAATACAAATAACTTACCATAAAATACCCGCCTGTGAGGGAAACTTATTGTTGCATGTACGACCCAGTTAGGGAAATATATCATATTTTATGGTGTTTCTTGGTCTATTCAAAGAATATAAAATACGATTTTAAATATGACAGTGAATAATTGTCTCAAAAAAGGTATGTAAAATAGCAGCAGGATTTTAAAGTTGGGAGTTATTTGTTTATAAAATATAACAAAGAGTAAAGAATTGTTTAGTTTATATCATAAATGTGTGCTCTAAACAACAAACCTAGATTAAATAATATATGTAAAATCCGAACCTGGATAAAGTCAATATTATTCAGCTAATGTTGACGTTATCCAAAATACGTAGATAATGTTGAGTGAAAGGTGATTGAATAATGTTTTTCGAAGTTTATCAAGTTAATATTGACATTATCCACCCGTACTTTGATAATGCTAATTTCTATTGTTGAGGCTAGGTTATTTAGGTTGGTTAGATTAGGTTAATTTATATAAGGTTATATTAGTTTTAACTAGGTTAGTTTAGGTTAGTGGAAAAGTAAGCATAAAAATGAGGCATTTAGAATGTTATTGCACTGTTACGATCTAGTGTCATGTTTAATATCGATACATTGTTTCAAAATATAAACCTTGTTAGAATGTGTTTAGTTTTACAAATAGTATTCAACGATAACCAAGTCTTGCTAGTTAGTGTCTAGACTATAAGAATTCATATCACTTAGTCTAATTGGCGGACAAACTATATTATACTACTAAAAATACATATACATTTTTACTTTTAAGAATCTGGAACATTGGCAAAGATCTCTGTTAAGCATTAACATTAAAATAAACATTTTAAAATAAATAAATAGAACGCTAACATATTCTTCAATTTCTAGTTAAAGACCTGCGCAAATGTATCCACAGGTACACAATGTTATTTAGCATCCAGCCCAGTGGTGTAGTAATACAATGCGACCGTAGGGGTCCCAGGTTAAATTCCAGGCTGGTACCTTAGGTATTTTTCTCTTAAGGGGAACTATCCCAACGGTCACCAGTGGTTGGTAAATTAGGCGTAGGTTAGTGATTTAAGACTCCCACACCTCCATATTCAATATCCTCGTATCATGGGTACACGTAAATGTACCCTGGACACTCTGTGACACCAAATAGTCTTCATACAGGCAATAGAAATGTACCCTGGACACTCTGTGCCACCAAATAGACTACATACAGGCAATAGAAATGTACCCTGGACACTCTGTGCCACCAAATAGACTACATACAGGCAATAGAAATGTACCCTGGACACTCTGTGCCACCAAATAGACTACATACAGGCAATAGAAATGTACACTCGGTGCCACCAAATAGTCTACATACAGGCAATAGAAATGTACACTCGGTGCCACCAAATATTCTATATACAGGCAATAGAAATGTACCCTGGACACTCTGTGCCACCAAATTAGACTACATACAGGCAATAGAAATGTACCCTGGACACTCTGTGCCACCAAATAGTCTACATACAGGCAATAGAAATGTACACTCGGTGCCACCAAATAGTCAACATACAGGCAATAGAAATGTGCACTCGGTGCCACCAAATATTCTATATACAGGCAATAGAAATGAACACTCTGTGCCACCAAATAGTCTACATACAGGCAATAGAAATGTAACCTGGACACTCTGTGCCACCAAATAGGCTACATACAGGCAATAGAAATGTACCCTGGACACTCTGTGCCACCAAATAGTCTACATAGAGGTAATAGAAATGTACCCTGGACACTCTGTGCCACCAAATACTCTACATACAGGCAATAGAAATGTACCCTGGACACTCTGTGCCACCAAATAGACTACATAGAGGCAATAGAAATGTACCCTGGACACTCTGTGCCACCAAATAGACAACATACAGGCAATAGAAATGTACCCTGGACATTCTGTGCCACCAAATAGTCTACATACAGGCAATAGAAATGTACCCTGGACACTCTGTGCCACCAAATAGTCTACATACAGGCAATAGAAATGTACACTCAGTGCCATCCAAATAGTCTATATACAGGCAATAGAAATGAACACTCTGTGCCACCAAATAGTCTATATACAGGCAATAGAAATGAACACTATGTGCCACCAAATAGTCTATATACAGGCAATAGAAATGAACACTCAGTGCCACCAAATAGTCTATACACAGGCAATAGAAATGTGCCCAGGACACTATGTGCCACCAAATAGTCTACATAGAGGCAATAGAAATGTACCCTGGACATTCTGTGCCACCAAATAGTCTACATAGAGGCAATATAAATGTACCCTGGACACTCTGTGCCACCAAATAGTCTACATACAGGCAATAGAAATGTACATTCGGTGCCACCAAATAGACTTCTCTGTGCCACCAAATAGACTACATACAGGCAATAGAAATGTACCCTGGACACTCTGTGCCACCAAATAGACTACATACAGGATTTAGAAATGTACCCTGGACACTCTGTGCCACCAAATAGACTACATACAGGCAATAGAAATGTACCCCGGACACTCTGTGCCACCAAATAGATTACATACAGGCAATATAAATTTACCCTGGACACTTCTGTGCCACCAAATAGACTACATACAGGCAATAGAAATGTACCCTGGACACTCTGTGCCACCAAATAGACTACATACAGGCGATAGAAATGTACCCTCGACACTCTGTGCCACCAAATAGTCTACATAGAGGTAATAGAAATGTACCCTGGACACTCTGTGCCACCAAATAAACTACATACAGGCAATAGAAATGTACCCTGGACACTCTGTGCCACCAAATAGTCTACATATAGGCAATATAAATGTACCCTGGACACTCTGTGCCACCAAATAGTCTACATACAGGCAATAGAAATGTACCCTGGACACACTGTGCCACCAAATAGTCTACACACAGGCAATAGAAATGTACACTCTGTGCCACCAAATAGTCTACATACAGGCAATAGAAATGTACCCTGGACACACTGTGCCACCAAATAGACTACATACAGGCAATAGAAATGTACCCTGGACACTCTGTGCCACCAAATATTCTACATACAGGCAATATAAATGGATGTCATGTCTCTCTTGGCTAGTAATGTCATAAGCTAAATATATATATATATATATTATTTAGCTAAGTGGATAAATTATTTTTAGAACAGTATTTTACTTTTTTTTGGGTTATACACATATGTACTAATTATGGTAATTTGTCAGGGATGATGAAGGTTGAATTTAGAGGATATTTAACAGCATTTTACTGGGTATAGAGTGGAAAACCATTCCCTGTCATTGGAAGTCTGTTCTATTACGAGAGTGATGCTCTTCAACCAGCCGATCACGTAAGAAAATAATTGTGATCAAAGGCCTATATCTGCACATTATAAACTTTCATATCTATCAAATTCTTTCCCATAATTTTTGAGTGACAAAAATAACCTTTATAAATAAAATTCAATATTTAGTGAAATTAGGTTGTACAAGTTGTACTAATTTAACATGAAAGACATAAATGTGTAATATAATATATATATTCACAGTATTTGATTGATATATCAAATAAATTGGTAATTTTAATTACAAGTTATGATAGTTTATAGTTATGAATGTACATAATATCTTCCTATATGTATAATATCTTGGCTTCTTATTTTATTTTCCCAGAATGATCTTCTCTCACTTTATTTATACACTTTATTTGTAATTCTAATCTAAGTTTCCTCAATCACATAACAGGGAATACTCATTTACATAGTTTTAATATCTGGTAAATATGTTATTTCATAATTTTTTTATATTATGATTTATTATCCTTCTATAACTTTGATTTGTCTAACGCATTGTGTGTTAACAATTATTTAATTTGGTGTGTTCCTTCTTTGTCATCAGACCTGAGGATGATGCCGTCGTAGCATAGAAACATGTATCAATAACATTCCATCAGTAACCAAGGAACAGGGAAATAAGAAAGAAATTCAATTTTTATATTTTTTCAAATCTAATAACTTGTTCTGTCAATTCTCTAAATAATACAGAAATACGAAATATGCATTATCCCATCATCCTTTGTTTTTAAAAACATAGTTCTAAATATAACTTTGACTCAAATGTCTACATTTTTAATATGTACTGAATTGTTAGATGTTTGTTATAATTTAAAGACATTCATAACTATAAAGTATCATAACTTTTAATTAATATTACAAATTTCTTTCAAATATCAATCAAACATTGTGCATATATATATATATATATGAAATACATAAATGCATAATACTATATATATTATTATGTATATAATATTATGCATTTATGTCTTTCATGTTAATTTGATAAAACTTGTACAACCTAATTTCAATAAAAGTTGAATTTTCTTTATAAATATTAAACGTTCCTTACCACACAATTAAAATGTTTATCAAAAATCAGAATAACATTGATTGGTCATAATTGGTAGTGTTAGTATATTGCTATCTTAGTGACAATGTGTCTAATCAGCAAGCGAAGAGTGAGAGATGAAAGCTATAAGATAGGTTAGTGCAGCTACAGTCGCCCCATGGCCTCTTTGGTGCTGACTGACAGCTGAGAAAAGCTACCAGACTAAATTATGTATCCCTACGCCAAACCATAATAGCTGAAAAAACATGTGTTTAGCGGCTGTCCCTTCTGACGGTCAACCTTTAGGTATATACCTAAATGTTGACTGCCAGAAGTCAGCTGTGAGCTGTCAGTAAGCACCAAAGAAGTCATGGGGCTACTGTATACACTCTGACATAGGCAGCAGATCTAAGCTGTTTTTTGAAACTTAGCTTTGTTTAAAAAAATCAGCATTGTGAGCTTGCCCTTTTCCTTTTCTTTGCTCTTGAGTGAAGTGGTTTGCTGCTATTGTATAATGTTTCAAAGTTTCACATGTGCTGTTCAAGATAATAAAACCTTTCACTCATTGTGAGTTCACGAAGGAGGGCTTTATTAAAACTGCTGTAGATTTATCTGCTTGATTCAAAATAAAGAAACATATTTAACCTTTTATTTATTCTGTCCAAATTACCAGTGTGAGCTGTGACAGGTATATTCGAACTTATGACCACAGATTTAATTAAAAATACCCAGGGCAGACAGAGAATCCTTTGATAAACTAACAGTTTACGGATGGTCGAATCAAATTATAGAGCTGGCACAGTTCAACAACTAAGCTTTTTTGTGAAAATAAGCAACGGTTTTTCAAGTTAGGAGGAATTTATGAAATTCCCAATAATAACTGGAACAACTACACAAGCAGATATTTAAAAAAAATCATAAATCATATATACAATTTTCCAATTAAAAAAAAGCCAGCATAGCCATAGGCAGTGCTCGTGAATTGACAGGCTGTCATTCATTATGTCGAAAATGGAGGCTGTTTTAAGAATTGTTAACAATACACGGGTATTACAAATTGCTATTGTTCAGAGAGTTTACAGAATAACTGAGGTTTCAATTTGGAGAGCTATTTTTTCACATGGCTGGTTATAGATTATATTATAAAGAGCCGTTAGGGATTCGAAGAGCTATTCCCACATATTAAATATTTTCCTAATGGAATGGACATTATGTACTATCCAGGAATATATTATCCGGAATGACAAATATATTTTACACTCCTTCTTGACACCATGGTTGGGTGAACTAAATTTGGAGCTGCAGGTAAAGAAGACACAAATTCTTAAGTATGATATCCTTGGATCAAACATTTTCTAAAAAATGGACATTTTGAAAAACAAAATTTCATAAAAGAGTGAATAAAAACTTTCCTTTTTCAAAAGAGTGATTATTTATCTATTACCTAAATATAGAGCCGAAAAAAGGAGTAACTGAAAGCCAAAGCATGAATCTTTGATCATAATGTAAAACTAATTTTTAATTTTTTTAGCAAAACTTTTTAAAACTTATTCAGGTTATGCACATATATAATAGTTATGATTTTGTGTTAAGTAAGAGTAAAGCTGTATTTAAAAGAAGTGTACCTGCATTTACGTGGACAGCTGTTTAGTAAAAACCCTCTTCAGTACACTCGACTCGGTCTCAAAACCCTATCTCAGCATCGTCAGTCTAGTATATTGATAGAGTGAAGCCTTAGCCCATGCTACCACCGAAATGGACTACACGTATGTTACATATGTACAGTAAAATAGGTGGAAATTCAAAGTGGTATGGGTACATCCGTGTGCTGGAACAATACTCCAGTTACATTATTATTAGTTGAAAAATGACACCGGGACACGGGAATCGAGCCTGAACCTTGGGCTTAGTACGTCAAAGCTCTACCACGGAGCTATCCCAGGAACTATTCCATGCTCACCTAAACAATATTTACACTAATTTCATTTAATTAGATGGGCTATATTTGAAGAGTAACGAAACATATAAATAGAGTTCATTTTATTTAAAAAAAACTTTTCAAAAGATTTTATTTTTTTGAAAAACCAGACCTTGACAATTCTTTGGTATAGTCCCATCAATATCCTGCGTCCACGCGACTCAGTGTAAGAAGATACGATTAAAGTTGACTTGTATCCTTTTTGTGTTGCCGTCGACCGACACGCGCAGTACATGTAGAGAGTAATGGATTCTGCAAGTATTTGCACAGTCAATTATCTTTAGTTTCCAGGCAATAAACCCTCACCGTCTATCTACACTTGCTGTCAGCGAATATTGTCAGTCTGATAGAAATTAATCCTTTAACCCTAGCTTGAAGTAATTACTGTCTCTGTCTTCTAGCACGTGCCTCCCTCTCTTGGCATTGTCCGCGCGACCTCGAATAACTTTCAAACACGGTCATTTGTAACTGACGGATACAACTACAGACGTACACCTACACTTTATTTCAAGTTGTACAGACGGGGGGGAAACATTTTGAAACAAACGGCAGAAGGGGAGTTTTTACGTACGTATCACCTTTTAACTAACTTTGAATGGGCCCAACTATAACCACCATCATTAGAATAGGGGGGCAGTGGTTTGATACTAAAATATCATCTTGTCCACTTTTAACTTTTAATTTTCACTTTTAACATTTCACAGGACCATATAGTATTATCAATCGAGATATTTTTTTATTGAACTAGTTTTTGTTTCGACCATGTGTAGGAACAATACCATGCCAGTCCAATCAATAATATGTGTATCATATATATACATGAGTGTGAGAGATAAGAGAAAGAGAACTGACGTAAGGGTGAGAGAGAATAGAGAGAGAAAGAGAGAAAAAAGGGAGATAGGAGTGAGACAAAAATTTAGAGGGATATACATTTTAATAGCAAAATAATATTGGGGATAAGACATAGCAAAATAGAAACGGAGAAAAATTAGGAAATAAAGGAGAAATATTGAGGAATAAAAACAGATACAAAAATATCACAGACTAAGAAGAGGTGATATATATATATATATATAGGAAAGTCGCCTAATTTGGGGTGAGTTCCTAATTTGGGGAGGTACACTATTTGGAGTAAGGAAGTGCTCCTACCTATCTACGAACACTGGAAATTGAAGGAAAGGACGCTTCCTCATTGTTTGGCTGTTAACAGCGCAGTAGCTCCACGAGTATTGGTGCAGTCTGTTCTAACATTTTATTTGTGTCCTGAAAGTTTTTGCTAAGCTCGAATAAATTCAAGATTACATAGTAAAGGTATTTATATTTCTATATTTGCTAATTTTGTTATAATTGGTATTAAAGTGACTTTCTTTAGAGATTATATTTATTAAAACTAGTAACTATTTGAACATATTTTTATAATGTCAAAAATAATCATTTTATGGAGCTTATTATGGGGAGTCTTACGTTTTCTAATTTGGGGATCCCCAAATTAAGAACCCAAAACGTTCTTCACAACAATGAATTAAAACATAATTTTATAATAATCAAATATTTTCTAAAAAGTATTGGAATACTTAAAAAAACAAAATATGACAGTTAACCAATTTTAAGATATGGTAGAAATATGGTAAAAATAATGATTTATTTGTTTAACTGTATGAAGCTTTAATGTCAAGTTATAATCTGTAGATATCACTTAGCGATTTTATAAATAACTTGGAGTACTTTTTTTTTTAAGACCAACGTCCCTAAATAACACAACCATTTTAAACTATTATAAAATAAATATTTACAGATGGCTCCAAGGAAAAAATGGGATCCAGAACAAATGAAGGCGTCAGTTGCGGCCATGCGCAATAAGGAAATGGGAAGTCTTAAAGCATCCCGTGTCTTTCATGTTCCTCAAACTACACTAGAGCGCTACGTGAGGATTTAGATAAATGTCCTAGTGACGTGGTTCAAACCAAAATAGGCAGGAAGCCAACACTACCCTTTGAATTAGAAAAGGATCTCGCAGACTACTGCCTTATTATGGAAAACAGATTCTTCGGCCTTTCTCAAAGGGATGTTCGTCACATGGTATATCAGCTTGCTGTAAAAAAGGAATTGCGAATCCCTTCTCCAAAAAGAATGAGCAGGCCGGGAAAAAATGGATGAAGAATTTCTTAAGAAGAAATCTACAGCTTGCTGTGCGCACTCCTCAAGGTCTCTCAATGGCCCGAGCAAAGAGTTTCACTCCAGAGGGAGTTTCCAAGTTTTTTGACATTTTTGAACCTGCAATGGACAGTATCAATAATTCTCCATCTAGGTTATACAACTGTGACGAAACCGGCATATCAATTGTACAACATAAGCACACAAAAGTTGTGGGTCTAAAGGGAAAGCGACAAATTGGAGCACTTCAAGCGGCTGAACGAGGGGCTCTTATAACTGTTGTCACTTGTATGAGCCCTGCAGGCCACTTTGTTCCTCCATTAATGATCTTCCCTCGAAAGAACATGAAGATGGAACTCATGGATGGGGCTCCCCCTGGCTCTATTTATTCTTGCCATCCGTCTGGCTGGATACAAACGGACATATTTACAGATTGGTTTCGTCACTTTATTTCCAGCGTGAAGCCTACTGTGGAGGATCCTGCAATTCTCGTATTAGATGGCCACAACTCTCACACGAGAAATATAGATGTGATAAACATGGGGCGAGAGAATCATGTGGCCATTGTGTGTTTGCCCCCCATAGCACTCACAAAATGCAGCCACTCGATGTCTCATTTATGGGGCCTTTTAAGACGTACTACGCCCAGGAAGTTGAGCAGTGGATTCGAAAAAATCCTGGACGAGTGGTCACTGTCTACCAGATAGGGGAAATTTTTGGAAAATCGTACATGAGGGCAGCGACTGCTGAAGCGGCTGATAGTGGTTTCCGAAAAACTGGATTGTTTCCTTGTAATAGGAACTACTTCCGACCTCATGATTTTGCTGTCCTTGAAGAGCCTGAAGAGAACAACGCTGAGAGCCCACAACAGCTCGATAACCTGCAGGAGCCTCAACCAGGGACATCCCATGATCCTGATCCTGTTCCTATAACAACGCCACCTCAGATAAGGCTTATCCGGGCGTCTAACATCAAATCAGTTCCCTCTATAAAAATTCATCCTACTACAAGAAAGTCCCGAACTGGATCTGCCCAGCTCATCACCGGATCACCTTATAAACAACAGCTATTAGAGTCGCAGAAAAAGGAAGGGTCCTTTATCAAAGAGAAACGGTAAGACTACGACTATCAAGAAACGCTCTGAATTGAAAACACCAGTTTACCGTCGTAAGAAAAGGGCTGTCAAGCATTCGGAATCTTCAACAGAATCTGAGGATAATATTTCACTAGTTGATTCTGATGACGATCTTGATTTGGAAAGTGAAAGTGAATCTGATGCAGAGTGTATTATTTGTGCAGGATTATTTTCTGATGACCATGAAGGTGAGAATTGGGTTAGATGTGTGGTATGCAACAAATGGGCACACACAGATTGTGTTGATCCATCTAACAAACAATTTGTGTGTGGTTTGTGCCTTTCAAGAGAGAACAAAAAATAACTTTTTCTCAATAATTAATTTTTTGTGTAAGGATAATTGAACATCCCCTAATTTGGGGAGGCGCATGTTTTTTTAAAAAAATTATTTAATCTTAAAATTTGCTCATAAGTGATATTTTCTTTTTCACTAAAGTGAGGGCAATAAAACCTCTAATTATGTCTCAAATATTCAATGTATTATCATATGTTCCTTTTTAACTAAAAATATTTTTACAAAATGCTCCCCAAATTAGGCGACTTTCCCCTATATAATAAATCGGATGTTAAATCCAAAACTTTGTTTGGATATAAAACACTAATAATCGAATGTAGAACAAGTTAAAAACTGCCGGGCATTGTTAGGAATGAATACATTTTACTTAGGACATATTTTGAGCACGTGATTTTTTAATTTGGTGTGACTAATGAAATAAATGGTCCGATGAACCGCAAAGACTTTCTCATTCCTTGGCGTAAAAATGGAAATATTTACTCAAATATCTTAAGATATGTGAAACGAAATAATATACATTGTTGTATAAAAATTCAACCAAAGAGCACACATGAAATAATGTACACTGTTACAGAAACATTAACAAAATATCTATGTCCATCAAATAGCATAAAAATTAACTTCCAATTTCCGAGACCTCAAATAAAAGATATATTTGCCTATAGGTGTTAATAGTTTCGGCTCTAGGCCAAGAAACGGACACAGAGACAGACGGCATTGTGAAAACAATTTTTTCGGCTTCAGGGAGTCATAGAACGTAAACATTTATCAAAATCTTCGAGTTTTTTTTCACAATAAAATACTTCTCTCTTTGAGGGGTTGAGAGAAAGGACAGGTAAAACGAATGCAATTATATTGAACAATAGTTTGCACGTAATAGAACTACATACATTTTATGTGATTCAATGTGAAACCTAGAATATGATGTTTTAAAAAATGATTGAAACATTGGATGAGCATTGACATGGCGTGAATCCGTCTAAAAAGTGATTGGTGGTAATAAAATGTTATGGTGGAAATACTTTCCCTTCATGTCTGTTATAACGTTATCAAATTTGACTCCAATGATATGCTGGAAACACAGATAAGCATATAGAAACTCTTCTGTGAATAGTATACGGTATGCTAAGAGTGTAACATTTAGAGCACATTGCTTGAAACCAATTCAACAAGGTCATAACTCAGAACGCTCTCTTGGCACTCAAATATTTTTCAAAATAAATAGTAGACAAACTTATAGTTTTATGTGGGATTTTAAAGCTATAACTCAACTCTAGCACAAACATTAAAATATCGTTGGTTTTCTTTAACGTGTTTGAAATGCATGGATAATTGCATATAAAGTTGTATGGATAAATACATATATATCTGTATATATATAGTTGCATGGATAGTAGAATGGATAGATGCATGGATAGGTGCGAGGATAGTTGCTTGAATAGTGCTCTTGAATTTGATGAGGAAGATACTAAGCTAATTCATGGCTAGAATTCTTTGCTATCGTTTAAAAAATATATCATTTTTCGTGCCTCAACCAAATATATTCGGGTCAGTTCCCTTAATTTGTTAGTTCCTATGCTAGGTTGGTAGCAGTTATTTTAAAAATGTTTATCACTAATAAAATAGCTTCTTACCGAGGCAGATAACGCTTTAACGAAGTCATTTTACATATTGTTAGCTATAGTAATCGAATACTTAGCAAGAATACTCAACAGGTGACTGGAACATAAAATAAAAAGTTTTATGTAAGAACAATTTGTATCTAGAAAAGGAATAAGAGGAAAAAGGATAGTGAGAATAAATTCAGAGAAATCTCTGGAAGTCAAGGAAGGAGTCTACATTAGTTTTATCGACTGGCAAAAGGTGTTGTGTAAAGTGAAGTGGAGGAAACTAATGGAAATACTCAAGAAGATTGGCTTCAAGTGAAGTGACAGATGGCTGATTGCAAACCTGTACATAGGACAGCGAGTGAAGGTGAGGCTGAATGATGGAGAGACCAACAGGGTAGAGATAGGAAGAGGGGTGAGTGAAGGATGCTGTTTGTCACTCATTCTTTTAAACTTGTGTGGAGAGTGGCTGGTCACGGAAGTCCTAGAGGGACGTGACAATTTAAGGATAGGAGGACGCGTCATCAACACAATAAAATACGCAGATGATCTAGTATCACCTGCCAAAGATTAAGAAGAATCGGAGAAAATAATGGACAAGCGGGTGGAGACAGAGATTGAGAATTCAAAAGTTATGGAAAGTTCAAAAAATGATGAGCCATTGAAAATCTAAATTTAAACTAAAAGTTGGAAGCATAAAGCAATTAAAGTATCTGGAAAGTCTGCTGACAAAGAATTCCTACTGCACTAAGGAAATTAGTTCGAGGATCACCATGGCCAAGGAAGCTTTTTACAAGAAGAGATTACTGCTGACCAGAAAGTTGGGTTTGGAACTGAGGAAGAAACTTATGAAATTCTATATTTGGACCAACGTGTTTTATGAAGCAGAAACTTGGACTATCAGGAAGATGGAAAAGTAATACTTGGATAGCTTTGAAATGTGGTGTTGAAGAAGACTTTAGAAGATCAGGTGGACAGACAGGGTGACAAATGAAGAAGCTTTAAGAACAGTGAGTGAGTTTTAAATGTGATTCTTCTGGATCGCACACATCCATATGAGGAACAGTTTTATACATGACGTCATCGAAGGGAAGGTTGAGAAAAAGTGGCAAAAGGAATGAACCAGTTGTAAGAAATAATACATAATAATAATAATAATAATAATTATAAACATAGTTTCAATAAAAATACTCTGGGATAAAACCACGCTCCTCAAATCTAGAATGTATTTACGCACCTTAGTTCCCCCCAATAGAGCATGCGTTTGATATCATAAACACTTCAACTGTAGTCATAGTTTTGCTTGGCCCCTCATATAGTGACTGACAGCATTTTGCAGAATAGTGAGGGCCATTTAAAAAATAAATAAATGCCTCAGCTTTGACTTTGAAAAGTAGTCGTATGACCTTTCCGCTCCCCGCAAAACTTGTCTGGGATTGAGCACTGGAATTTTGAATCAAATTCCGAATTTTGTCCGTGAGGCAAGATGAGATGGAAATAAGATTATCTATATTATCTTGCTATACATTTTAATCGGTGCACATTAACTCATCTGAGGTTATGGTCAAGACTTAGAAACAAACCTAAGGTTAGCAATAGAAAAGTGAAAGGATATAATACTGAAGAAATTACACAAACTGCGGGGTAGTAATTAAATTTATAACGACTTTGTTCAAAATGGAAAATAGAGAGTAGGTAAAGTAAGTTTAGGTTATATTAGGTTAACTTAGGCCATGCTAGGTTAGGTTAGGTTAGGGGTTAGGAGTTGAATGTGATGACAGGGTGTTCCCAAACTCATGTGCCAGACCGACAGGTATACCTTATTCCGCAATTCGAGTGCGTAATAATTAAATGCCTGCGGACAGGTATACTTTATTCCGCAATTCAAGTGCGCACATTTTAATAATCATTGGGGCCGAAATGTAACAGGGACGAGGAATGTAAACATTTAAAGAAATCTTTACTCTAAAATAAGTAACCGGAGACCGTGAAAGCAGTAGCTATAGTAAAATCCCTCAATACACTCAGATTACCTAAACAGTGTTCTGGCGGAGAAAAAGTGTTTTGAGTTTTAAATTTAATTTAGATATTATATATAGAAAATTGTAGCAACATTTGCTATGAGACAGTCTTTATAAGGGTAAATTAGCGGAAAATTAGCTATGTTAGCGTGTAAAGTAACTAAAAAAACTCAGATGGGAAACCATTCCCAATGTACATAGGTGGGCTTAGAATACCAACCTCAGCTTTAAAGGCTACCAAGTGCAACGAGAGCTTAATAACTTAGGGCCACTTTCATAGTAAGTCATAGTGTGCCTCAAGTGTTGCTCAATACTAGATACAGGACGACACCTGCCTCGACCAGCAACTGACCCTTTCCATTTGAACTTAGGTAGGTGTCGTCTTATAATTTCTTGGTATTGAGCCGCAATTGAGGTGCACTAAAACTTATTATAAAACTGGTCCTTAGACGGCTTGAGCTGGAAATGCCATGAACAGGCAAAATAAATAAATAATTTCCATAATTTGTTTTAATGATATTGGCACTTTCCTCTATACTATAAATAATTATGTCCGAGAGTTTTTACTCTTTCTGTGTTCTAGTTTTTAGGATAAACAACTTTTAAGGAAACGTCGTCTTGGTTGAGCCATGCCTAAAGAATAATTCAGTATTAGTCAGGTTTCATATAGAACATGCCACTAGGGGTGCTCTTGTAGGAGTAAGTGGCGTGAAATTAATATTTTTAGAATTGCATTAGCTCGGAAATGTAGAAACTTATTATGTAAAACATTATTATTATTAGTTATATCAGTAAGGTTGAATATCAGCTATCTCAAACAAGTCAACAACTAAACTTAGGTGGAGTTTTTAACAAGTAGAATAACATTAATCTATAGTCCAATTTTTATTGGACAACTAGAGAAGTCAATAGTTCTACTTTCACGTGCTGTATTCATACGTTAAGTCATGATAGCTTTAACTTTTGATATATATTATAAATAACTATATATTAATAGCATATTAAATTGTAAAATATTATCAACGTGGACCACAAAAATAAATGATTGTGATTTTTTAAAACACATTTCCTACTAATATTGTACTGTACGTATAAGCACAGTTTGTAACATAAAATTATCAAAACAACTGTCTTTTCTTGAACTTTAACCTTCTTTGTTAACATTTAATTTGATTATTATAATAAGTTAAAATCATAGCGTTTGTTCCGTTTCATAGTTACAGCCTGCCACGGCCACATAAGGGCCATGGAGTTACTCGGAACTTGCCATTAGATTCTCTAATCTAAAATGAAGTGTTCTCTCTATCGAGCTGGGGTTCATGCGGGGTGTAATTCCGACAATTGGACGGAGTTCTAAAAGAGACGTGCCTCCGTTGCCCGAGGACAAAGTCCGGGGGAATGTCAGCGAGACGGTTATTGGACAAGTTGCCTTGTGATGAGATTGTTTCTGTTCCGCTTCGCATAGATAGCTCCACCTGTCTGGAACTGACCGACAGAAACATTCCACTCGAGCACCTTTCATACCTCCAGTGGGACATTTTTATACGGTCTTATTTTTGAGATAACAGTAAAATCGTTCTTATAAATGTATAGGTAAGTGGTTATAAGTCAATCGCAGATTTATAAATTGTATTAAATAA
This sequence comes from Timema californicum, assembly GCA_902141385.1. Classification (NCBI taxonomy): domain Eukaryota; kingdom Metazoa; phylum Arthropoda; class Insecta; order Phasmatodea; family Timematidae; genus Timema; species Timema californicum. The sequence goes on along the minus strand of CABFOW010001150.1, from coordinate 63,592 downwards.
TAATAATACTGCGCGTCTGGGCTACATAATTTGTAGCCAGGCTTATGGAAAGATTAGCCAGTACTAATGTACCGTTGCCCGGGGAACGCCCGAATGTACCATCGTACATCCTTTCCGTGGAGGCTCTTTCCATGTCCCGATGAGATGAGGGTGAAAGTGAATTTGAGGGTATAGAACCAGTGGAAACAATTAAACCTGACTTAAGCATAAATAACCAAACCCTGTTGGGGATATTCCACTCTCGGGAAAAATCCCCAAGTTACCAGATGGGAATCGAACCCGGGACACCAAGATTCGTAGCCAGGTGCACTGACACCATAGTACAGGTGTGGCAGGACGTATTAGTCAATTCCAGCCTTTTTGTTTATTTTAATCTCTTTATCAACGCTGCTATGTATTTCTTAGGAAATCTTTAGACTAGGAAAATTTTAGGTAGTGGTTCTTTGTTAGTTAATACCACCCATAGGAATTGTAGTTGTGTGTGAGCGTGTGAGTGCGTGCGTATGTCCTTGTAACCAGTTGCGAGGGCCATAATCTTTAATAACCCCTGTGCTAGTCGTACCAATTTAAATTGAACTATAATATGAAATTATATTTTAATAAAAATTATCAATATTTTGGTAGCAAAAAATATCCAAAACTGGTTTCTTGTATTAAGTGTGTTAAAGGAAACGTCCACATAATTACGTTTCTAGATTCTGTTTATAAATTAGATCGATAGTTTGAAAACATTTTTAATTCGATAGGGAAATGAAGTTTATATGATAGATAACATATTAATTATATTATATCCATTAAATTAATGTTGTTCATTTACACATTAATACAACCAAATAAAATCACGATATGTTTGCTATTTAGTAAATTTTAAACCAAGATTATTAACGATTCAATTCAAGGAGTTGGAATGAGGATGTTGACTTTTAGGAAATACACTCTCATTAGCTTGAATAGGGATTGTAAAACCACATTGACAAATATCATATTGAACATCTCCATACCCCTATCTGGTACCCAACCTTAGGTTTGAACCATGGCCTCCGCACCAACGGCATTTTTATCTATTGTGAACCTGACACTGTAGACCATATGAACAAAAATGTAGGTATATATATATATATATATTTGTGTTTATGTGTGTGTAAAAAAGATTTTTATTTCACAAACACAATCATATTTGATACTAAATTAACTATATAAATTACTAAATATACTCTATTTTAAGATCTTTGGTGTGAGGAGGATGGCTAGCTTCGGATACCCAATAGCTCGAATCTCACTTGGGTCAAAGATTCTGGGATCTCGCTTGGTGAGGAAGTGCGCGAAGTACCAGTGGTTTGGGCCTAATTATAAGTGCTATCCTTGACGCTAATAGCCATACTATCATGATAAAAGATTTGAATCACGGATGACGACACAGATGGCGAAAGGGCACGGACTTATCAAAGTTTTTTACATCGTGTCTCAGCCCTGAATTGAATCTTATAGGCTACCCACAAAACAGTTGTGTAGCCCAAGTTGCTTGTATCGGCCATCTCGGGGCGCCATCTGTTGCCAGTCGGACCGGCGCGGCGTGCGAAAACCCTCAACTCGAACAAATTGAATTATTCCCCGATTTATTTTTTCTATTAACGTTGAGTGCTCACCCATTTATAGGTTTAGTTTCTTTAAGATGAAGGGAGATTCACAGTTTTATTATGCTTTTCCCTCTAAAAGGGCAGTATTAATATAATTGTCTTAATGTTTATATTTCTAGACAATTTTATACAGTTTTGTTAACATTGTGTCAAAATTATTTCATTGAATTTTTATGAAAAACAAACATTATTATTATTATTATTAGCACCGCGTCTTACTACCCGTTCGGGTTATACGCCCTTACGCTAATGTATAATGGTTGGGTGATTGTGAGATGAAATGGAGGACCTACAGTTTAACGTTGGAATCCGAACCACGGTGGAGGCCTGGCATTCCCCACATTCACAATATGTATTGTCAGAGGTGAAGGAAGGGTTTGGTAATTAGATAAATTTATGTTGGGACCGGGGATTAAACCCCGGCCGCCAGCATAGAAGTCTGATATCTTACCCCTAGACCACCAGGTCACAAAAACAAACAAATGTATAATATTTCTTCTCTTAGTCTAATGAACATTATGAGACTGGCTGGCAGTTCAACATCCAAACACAGGGACAGTTAACGAGATTTAGAGTACGTCTGTATTATTAATGATATGGAATTAGCCACACAAGTGTTAAAATATTGATTATTCATTGGTCAAGACTTTAGTATACGTTTTAATGTATCATTGGTTGGATATACTTCTACAACATCTACTAACTAACATGATTCCTTAATTACCATGTTATATATTGGCTAAATAATATATTATCATGTATGTTGGCCACAATAATATATTTATGTATCTAGTACACATCTTATATATAATTTGATATGCTCATTTACTGTTATAGAAATTACGAGGAAATGTTTGAACAGATTTTGACAAACGACCTCTCATTTTAAAAGCTAGGTGTCCAGGATGTCGGAAAAAAGGAGTTTCCAACGAATATCTGATTTTCACAGAGAATTTCGATCTTTTAATTCTTTATTTACATCATCATGGAAACCCTATTTTGTTTCTAGTAGCAAAGAATACCAACTTAAATCTTACTTTAATGCTATGGTACAATAAATATAAATATTAAACCAATTATTTAAATATTTATCAAATAAACCGATGATGTTAGGTTAAAATATATAATTTTTTGCATTGTTGATTTTTATTCTTCCTGTGCTTTGTCTTTGTGTATTTATCTGCTCTCTTATGCATTACTTAATAAGCCCCTTTCAAGTGATTAAAATTGTGAATTAAACGATTTTGACAAACTACCACTCATTTTTACACTTAAGGAATTAAGATGTCCCCCCAAAAAAGTAGTTTCCAATGAATATCCTATATTCTCAGTGAGCTCATGGCTACAGCTTTAATTAAACAAGACAAGGCAGACAAAAGACTTATAACAGTTTACAGATGACTGAATCAAATTATATGGTTGCCACAACTTAACAACTAAGCATTTTTATGAAAATAAACAACGATTTTTCAACTTAGGAAGAATTTATGAAATTCACAATAATAACCGTAACAGCTATACAAGAAGAAGGGACAAAAGAGATAAAAAGCTCAAAAAGGGGTCCAAAAGGCAAAAAGGTGCATAAATGATAAATGTGGTGGAAAGGGTGAATAGGGTAAAAAAGTGTGAGAAGTGTAAACGAGGCGAGAGAGTAAATGGGATAAAAAAGGGTAAAAAAAAGTTAAATGATTTCTGTTTGATCTACTTTCTACCCCTTTGGTACTTTTTAAATAGTTTCAACCTTAAAACACAAAATAATATCTCTTTTGTCTTTTTTTTTACCTTATTGCCCTTTTTACCCAATCAATTCATTTTACACATTTTACTTAACGGTATTACACTCATTTAAAATGTTTTGATAAAATTTACTTTTGATCTCTTTTGCGTTTTTTTTTTGGCATTTTTTTACATGATTTTTACCCTTTTACCCTAAAATATATCCCCTTCATAGAGCCGGGTACTTCACTACTAGTTTAGTAATAAAAAAAAACAAGCTCATCCTTACAACTTCTTTGACACTTCTTAGCGGATTTAAGTCGTTGAGTTCTAAACTTTTGTTTTACTGTCCAGCGATACAGATTTGTAACTAATGGTCAGAATTTTAGCGGTTGTACCCAGGAAAAGTTTACCTGACCTTTTATTTATTCAAAAACATTATGATATATATATATATATATATATATATATATATACACACACACACACACAAGTCACACAGATTCTTCCTGGACGCTATTTTCAAAATGTTGGCAACGAGTTACTAATATGGACGTAGAGACGAAAATATTAAGACCTCAACGTTTCAAATAGGTTCAGAAATGTTGGAGGGGTTGTGTTGACAAATGTATTTCATTAGAGGTTTAATAATATTGATGTTTCCCCTATATATTATAATATATTACACAAATATCATATAATAATATATGTAGCCCACATATATTATCATGCATGTTGCCCATTATTATGTTTGTTTTACACAGAAAATATTATTTTAATTAGTTATAAATTTAGGTTAAATATGAGGCTGCAAGATATTTTTGAAATAATGTTGTTGGTTGGGTAGCCTACCTTTTTCTGACTCAGGGGTACGGATCTCGATGTCAGAAAAATTCATTGGTATTTTATTACGCTAATATTTCTCTTTCTCGCCTTTTTAAAGGAAATTAGGTTAATCGTTTTATGAAATGCACAACTCTCATCACGTTCCAAGAGATCAAATAGTTTATAAAATTATGGTTGATTAATACTGACATTAAATAATATAATATTTATAAAATAAGTTTTGGTTCAAAAGTGTACCGTATTTTAATATGAAATAAATTATACGACACAATCGTAGATACGTTATCTTATAGTGTATAAGTCTTGTGATAACGTATTTAATAACCTTCCTCAGAAAAATAAGCATTATTTTGATAATTATATGAACCACTCTTTACACATACACTTCGAACAAAATGTATTCACAGCCATTTTTTCAAAAATTAAAATTTTTCAAAAATTTTGAGGTCAACACAATTCTTGGATTATAAAAAAAATAATTTGAGAAAGTAAAAATATGGTTTGAGCTACAAAAAATTAATAAATTCCTATTTTATTTTATTTTGGGTCAGTATAAATAAAAACATATTTGTTTCTTTGAAAAAAAAAGTTTCACTTTCTATTATTATTTTCGACACCCCCCACTTTTGTGACTGTGGCAGAGAAATACCTATATAGGCGCCACTACGAGAGACGCCAACCGTCGAGAGGAAGACTAAGATTTATGGTGGGAAATAACCCCAACGCAGGGGAGAAGAGGGTTGTATGGCTCCTATGACGTGGCAGGTGGCTGCAGAAGACGTGGTGGGTGACACTTCCGAAACTTGACGCTCGTTGGCTCGGAAGAAAAGCCTCCAAAACAGAATCTTTGATAAGTTGGAACAAGGCACGAACAAAAATAAATGTTTTCTGGGAAACTCGCCTACTTTGTAATCTTTTACAATAGAGGGGTCATCCTATCATGTGATTTATTTTGCAGATCGATTATATTGTCCTACTACTCTTAATACACGTGAAATAAATATTTGTATACAAAGGTTCTTGGTCTGAAAAATTAATTAAATTAGAGTTTTTTTGTTTTTTAATAACCGTATAAGTTTGTTCTCATCTTTAAAAAAAAAACACTAGGCCTACTCACTATTTTATCCAAACATAGATTTTGAAAAAGTTGTAGATACAATCCCTTTACCCCGAAAAGTCTTACCTTAATTTATTACACTATGACCCCATATTATAAGCAATACCATAGTGGATAAATGCAATGTAAGACTGTTACCTTTCGGAGTAGTGGAGGTTAAAAGAGCAGATATAGGTTTAATTTGCTGGTCTGGTCGTAGTCTCGTTATCAATTAAGTTTAACTATTTACCGTCATTAAATAACGTTAAAACTTCAAAATCACTGGCTATAATTTAAATATAAATGCTATCGTAAAAAAGGTTTAGTCACTTAATCTAAATTTTAAGTGACCAGCTTATGTCAATTTTATTAATGAATATTATTTTTTCAGCCTAATCAGGCTATCCGATTTTTAAATACTTTAAAACCAAGAAATTTAAATACTTTACTGGATTAAAACCAACAACGTCTCTTAGTAAGTGATTTAGAAACGCTCAAGTTACAAGTTCATTAGAATTTTTTCCCGCTAAATGGATACGAATAATAATTTATCAAACCCTTTGCAGCCCGATGTATACATACGGATAAGTTGTTTTTTATGTTTGATTTTCATATTCATTTTTATCTATAAAAATAACAATGCCCCATGTAGCCAAATAGACACATTTTGAAAATAAGTTTTCAAATTATTTTTATACATTTTTGTGGTTGTTAAGCTATAAACAGATTTTAAAATAAATTTTAAAAAACAACCATTTCTTAGAATGTACCTTAGCTAGTTTGGGCTGGAATGGATTAGTAATAAACATACTTGTCATAGAGGTAATATTCCTAAGTTTGTTTTATATACATTTTTGATCTTGATGTTAATCCATGCTTATCCATAAACCACGTAACCATGTAACAGCAAGTAGATATTTAGTCCTCCCTCCTTTTCCATTCAACCTGTGTTTCGTAACACGGTGATGTACCTACATTCTCCTTCATGTAACATCATGTAGACATTAGAGCTTCCCCCTATCCTCTCACAATAGCGTCACGTGGTTTCTGGATGACCTCTAAGCCCCGTGTCTTTATTGTGTGATTTCATGAAGCTCTGAAGATCTGCCTTATGGAACCGCATTAAATATACATTGAAGTATTTTAGTTAGACATGTTCATGAGTCGGAACCTTACCTTTGTTTCTGAAATAAAACCAGATCAAAGTATACCGCCAGGTAACAACTTCTTGTACAATGATTTAAATTAATAATTAAGATTAGTAGTGTATATTAGTTGCGTTAATACATGCTATTACTTTCTATCGATCCCTCGGAAAGAAAGTATTGTGATCGTCAAAAAGATCGAACTCGAAATTTTGATAAGTGTCAACGTTTCATAACCCCCCGAAACCAAAATAATCTGTTTTCGCAATGCCGTATGTATATCTGTCTGTCTATCTGTACTTCGGACAAGAGATGCAACTATGTTATTGATTGGGCTAAAACTTTGTATCTGGGGTTTTCATAGGCTCCCCTTCCCAAGGATTTTTGGAATTAGATATCTAACACTAAGATTAAGGTCAATAAGAGAAAAAATTGAGTTTCTCAAAATTGACTCGAACGATTTTGATTAAATTTTATCTCTAAACAATGTTTATTATTTTAATATGATAGAAATTCTCAATTTTTCATGAATATAGCTTTGGAGTACCTTACACGAGGGGAATTTTCCAATTTTCATCATTTCTCTGCAACTATCTGAGTTACGAAATAACATATTATAAAATTGTAATGCTATTGAAGATTAATATCTTTTATTTGAATTTTTTTTAAACCAATAGTTTCTGAGGTATAAGAAAATATCTATACTTTTTAATTCATGTCTTTGAAAACTAAATTGATACTTATGCTCTTTGATGGACAAAGATATTTCTCTTTTTCTTATTTTTTCTGTAAGTGTTCCTAGTTCCTAAAGCCATAGAGTAAGTAAATAACAGTGTATATTATTTATTTATGATCATTGGTGTAGTGGTTCTACAACAATGTACATACCTGTTAATTCGTTTCACAAATTTAACGAGTTTTTAGTAAATGTCTATGGTAAGATAAAAGTGAGATAAAGTCTGTGCTTACCATTTAATTTTTCTAGCAAAGCGATTTACTACACGTTAGGGCTGTACACATCTGTTCTAACTATGTCTGAGGAATGCTGAATTTAGAGGAAGGTTACCAGCATTTGCATAGAGGTAGAGATGAAAACCATTTAGGAAGTACCTCAGTACAGCCGACCGGGATTATAACCCTGATATTATTGTAATCGGCCATACAGTATATTGTGAGCGTGACGACTTAGACCATTTGAACACCGAAGCGTTTTTTTTAAAACTAATACTTATTGCAGTATGTATATATTCAAAATGATCTTATACTGAATCAATTTATGTCTTATATATAAATACATACACCCAAGGTTTAAGCCCAAACCTTTTTCGATTGTATTTATGATTACAAAGCATAGTTATTAGTAACAAATAAATTTGTAAATTCCTGATACTTTATTATAGTTTCACTTCTATGCTGGCGGCCGGGGTTCAATCCTCGGTCCCGGCACAGATTTATCTGATTACCAAACCCTTCCTTCACCTCTGACAAGACATCTTGTGAATGTGGGGAATGCCAGGCCTCCACCGTGGTTCGGATTCCACGTTAAACTGTAGGTCCTCCATTTCATCTCACAATCACCCTACCATTACACATTAGCGTAAGTGCGTATAACCCGAACGGGTAGTAAGACGCGGTGCTAATAATAATAATAATAATAATAATAATAATAATAATAATAATAATAATAATATTATAGTTTCAATTAAAACCTTGTTTGTTTCTTTGAAGGCTCACTTGATATCAACTTTTAATAGTTAATGTAATGAACAAACGACAACTTTCAGAACAGTTTTATTTTAATTATTATTGAACTTCGTTTTCTTCTGGAAAGCATAACTTAGACAGGTTTAAATCTTCCTTCGAAATATATTATACTTGTTCATACAAGTTCATCTGACACTTCTATGAAAAATGAATCACATAAATAATGTGGACTTTAGAAACTACTTTTTCTGTGATCTTGGTTTTTGTTCGTTAGAAAGCGTTAATTTATTAATGTTGTTCAATGTGCTGGGGTAATGCTGTGTAAGTTGTCTTATTTGTCACGCCACGTCACGTCGCGTTGAACAAACACAATTTGTATGAATCGCTAAGCAAAGTCACGATGTCAGATCAATGTTCGTAATCAATCAATTATTTCTAGAGCTTTCATATTTTATATACTGTAAGCGCACGGTATTACAACCTTTTTATTGACGTTTAAAAATATGCATGCGTTCATTTGTTATTTCCCGTTGAAGCCATTTATAACGTTTGATATTTTATTTATTAAATTATTACGTGGTTTTATCAAGTAGATTGCCATACTTGTATGATAGCCAACAATTTGAATAATTGGTAAAGTGTTCATATTGCATTATTCGACACTGATAGATAGGAAGAAATTTAAACCTTAGATGGATAAAAAGAGTATTAATTAAATTAAATAATTTTACACTTCTCATCCATGTAAATGTGGGTACATTTTTATTATAAACTATTTTTAATACCCTTACTCCAATAGGGTAATTAAATGCGATAATCTGGAAATTTAGTAGGACATATTTTACATTAACAAAATATGACCAACAATTTTTTTATACATATTTTTAGAGTTTTCAGAACCATACAATCAATTTTCTTTAACTATTATGTTAGGAGTTGATACTAAGACACTTGAAAAATGAATTCTTAAAACTATTTCACTGTATCACGAAAGCTACTTGTTTAATATGCTGAAGGTATATTTGTAATTGCGGGAGTGGACCAACTACAAGTATCAACTAGGCGTATTTTTCTGTGCTTTACCTTTCCCGTCCATCACATGTCAATTACACCCATCAGTTCTCTTTTACCGTTTTACGATTACATATATGTTTACTAAGTTGAAAGTGAAATTTATGTGGGGGACCACAAAGATAACTACTAAGTAGTGACGAATGTAAGTTGTGGGCAGAAAAGAAAAAAGAAAAGAGGTTTGAGTCAAACGAGTGAACTTACAACTTTTTTTTCTCGACACATCATAATAACCGTTCGGATTGAACGCTTTCATTAATTATGTTAATTGAGTAAGGTTGATGGGGGTTGGGTTTAAGAGGAAATGCATCCTTATTCAGGTGAAAGGATAGTAAAAACCCACCCTCAGTATACCTGATCGGGTTTCGAACACCAAACTACCTATATTGGACCATCCAGTCTGACTTTTGAGAAGGACGACCCCAACGATGGGCCTAATAATAATAATAATAATAATAATAATAATAATAATAATAATAATAATAATAAACCAACAAAGAAACGCTACTAGTGCAATCAATGTCATACGGTTTGAATTAACTATAAAATAACTGAGAAGCTGAATGTTACGTTAAATATAGTGGTTAGTTAATATCGTAAAGGGTAATAAACATAATAGCTATAATATTTATATTACAACTCAAGTAGGTTCATATAATCTCAAATATGAATAAAACCCCTTAACGAATAAATTTTTCCAAAATCCACAAATGTAACTAAAAACAGTAATAATAATAATAATAATAATAATAATAATAATTATTATTATTAGTACCGCGTCTTGCTATCCTTTCGGGTTATACGCACTTACGCTAATGTGAAATGGTAGGGTGATTGTGAGATGAAACGGAGGACCTACAGCTTAACGTGGGATCCGAACCACGGTGGAGGTCTGGCATTCCACACATTCACAAGTTGTGATTAATACACGTCTTGTCAGAGGGGAAGGAAGGGTTTGGCAATCAGATAAATCTGTGCCGGGACCAAGGATTGAACCCCGGACCCCCAGCATAGAAGTGACACCTTACCCCTAGACCACCAGGTCACCTTACAGTATCTAATCAAGAGAAATTATAATTCATCGCTCGAAATGTTCATTTTGATATTTGTAAGATTATTCAGAACGTAAACAAAACTTGAGTTTTTAGATAAATCACAAATCTTTTATCACGCTATAAAATATATTCACATGGGGCTGTAGGGGGTGGTCGGGTGGGGGAGGTGGCTGGAAGGACCTTGCAACGATCGTAACAGATCTCTTATATAACGATAATTTATTTGTTGGATGGATGCTAGAACGACCAAAACAAACCATTTCGTGGAATTTGTTTTAGTAAATGCAAAAAAAGCAATAATTTATTATATGTATATATATATATTTATTGTATGGTTGTATCTAAAAAATTATATAGCGGCTTATAGCGAGAAATAATAGGCTAGAGCATTCTAGCCACAAAATGGGCTACATCGATATAGTAAGTTGAAATGTTTTCAAAACTTTACAAATATAATTTTTAAAGTGGTGAGTAGGAAAAATAAAATAGAATGTGTAGTATAGTGTATTAAGTAGAGCAAACTTTTGTTGTTAAAATATCGGGCCACTAAATTATTTATATTATAAAACTTCATGACCGTAACACCAAGCCCCTATACGTAACGACAAATAAAATAACAGAAAAGGATACTAAGAGGTGAAATTGAATAAATATTAATTCATTAGTGATATAATTGTTGTTAGTGGAGGCAATCTGTTAGGAATTATTTTCTTGGGAATATCATCAATTTGTACAGTTAAACATGCTTAGTGTGTTTCCAATACACATTATATTTAACAATATGGACAAAATTGTATTCTAATAGCTGTTTATATAAAGTAAATTAAAATAAAAACACAGTTCAACTTAGCTGATTTTAATTTGTTTGTTTTAGCACCACGTCTTAGTAACAGATCGGGTTGTACCCCTATGTACTAATTACTCCAATGGTTTTATGGTTATATTTATAAGAAGTGTATCCGCATTTACGTAGAGGGAAGGTTGAAAATCATTTCGTAAAAATCCCCTCCAGTGCACCCAACTGAGATTAGAACCTTGATCTCCCCGTCATCGGCTGTATCGTCTAATAAGAGAGTAACGACTTAGTCCATGCGGCCACCGAAGCTGGTAAGTGATGTTCTTATTTGTTTTTAGTTTGTATAAAAACACATTGGGAACAGTTTTATTTCAATTTACTTGATTCCTTTTAAATCCAGAGTTATAATTTCATTAAAATGTTCCTAAAAAAAATATCACGGCCACTCCATAAATAATAATAATTAGCACCGCGTCTTACTACCCGTTCGGGTTATACGCTTTTAAGTACTAATTACTCTAATGGATTAGGAATTGGGAAGGTTTAATTAGAGGAAGTGAACCCGCATTTGCGTGGAGGGAGAGTGGAAAACCATTTAGGAAAAACCACCGCCAGTTCACCCGACCGAGATTCGAACCTCAATCTACCCGTCCTCAGCAGTCGAGCAGCTCAACACGACTAACGCGTTAGCCAACTACGCCACCAAGGCGGGTCACTCCATAAATACATTCAATATTAATTTTTTGTTTATATTCTGCAGCTTTGAATAATTTTCCTGTTTTATTGAGCTGTGTCCCTCCCTATTTTTCACATTTATCTCGATGTGACGTCATTCTCCAGTGCATCTAGTCAGCGTATACCCAACCATGGAATCTTGACCATCCCCTGACTTCCCATTGGCTATCTCTGTCTTGCATGACGTCACTCGGGGTAGCTCCACTAGAACCAATCCGAGTGTGAACAATATCTTCCTTCCTTTCTTCGTGCTGGGGAATCTTCGATCCGAGGGTCACATCACAATATCCCCGCCTCAAGGTAAGAATGGCACATGTCTCTCAAATGCATGTAGGGTAGATTTAAAATGGCATGAAGCTCTCCTTGTACCTTTTATAACCAACGCAATAAAATAACCGAGTCAGGAAATAACGAAATAAAGAGATGGTTTTAACCACTTATATTTTGGCTAATATAATACAGCCTTTTTTTTGTAATTTGTGATATGTTTGAAGCCCATCATAAACTAATCTAATTGACCACTCAACCCAATGACGATAATACGAAGAAAAAAAAGGTACTTCGGAGTATACTATTTGTGTGTTGAAATAGTGAAACACCATTAGTCGATATAATTTGACATTTAATCAGCTTCGGTGGCCACATGGTCTAACGCACTACTCTCGCAGTAGACTAGAATGCCTATGACGGGGAGATAAAGGTTAGAATCTCGGTCAGATTTACTGAGGGTGGTTTTGCCAAAATGGTTTTCCACTATCCCTCCACAGAAATGCGGGTAGGTTTTGTATAAATATAACCTTTTTCTAATCCCTAAGACCATTGGCATAGTTAGTACATGAACATATAACACTAACGGTTAGAAAAACATGGTGCTTATAAAAATTGACACTTTATGGATCGAGCTATAATCGATTTAAGATAATATGCTTATCAAAAGTGAAATAACTGAAATGTTGCTTCCATTTATTTACATAAACCTAACAAACTGCCTTTTTAAAATCATAAATATGGACTGCTTTAAATAATTTAAAAAAATAATATGATGTATATGGCACTAGTTTTATACTAGGAATGAAGTGTATAATTTTTGGCCATTTAAAAATAAATAATTTAAATAAATATATATAAATACTACTTCAATATGGTTAAGGAGACTGTATTAAACCCTTGTGACCCCACAACTAAATTTTTGGAACAATGGTAAAAATGAGTTTGATAAGATTATATTTATAATATTCGTGTTCAATATGATAATGTTGATAAAGTGGGTGACTATGGAGAAGGTTCTAAGAATAATCAATCTAAATAGAAACATTAAGCAATTAATTCAACGCAGTAAGAACGATGAATGGGTCATTACATGAGAGTAGATTGACTATTTTAATAAACAAAATGGAAGGGTGTGGTGAATACGGAAGACGATGAATACAACTGATGGATGAATTCATACAAGTAAAGAAAATGAAGTTTCAGTAGATAAAAAAGTAAGCTGCTGATAGGACCAGCTGAAGGACTCAATCTGGACAAGACAGCGAGCTTGTTGTAAGACATAACACCTGATAAAGTGAATTTAACGTATATTATATAGACAAATTATTTTAAATCATTAACTTGTCCAAATTGAGTTTTTCAGTATATCTTATCAGCAATCTGTTTTTTTTCTATCCTAAAACTTCATCTACTTTCCTTGTTTGAGGTCATTCAGCAATGGCATCCGTGGTGTCAGTTTCTACTTTACACTTTGCCTTCAATGACATAAATAAATAAACTATTTATTCTCATAGAATGAGCCATCCAGTTCGTAAAATCACCTGCAGAATTGTTATATTTTTATTGACTGTTCTTATAACGTCTTCATTACTCCCCCAATCTATTCACTCTATCCTCTATATTCCCCTCCATCACCGCATCTCCAAGTTTTCCAAATACATACTATCCCTTTTCCTCAGGATCCATGTCTTAGCTCCAAACGAAGTGATTTTCTATATTCAGCACTTCTACAAATTTGTCCTCATCTTCGGATGCAAATTGCTAATTAATAGCATATTTTTCTGGTTGAAAGTATCCTTGGTTATTATTATTCTTGAATCTATCTCCAATGAAAACTGTACATATGTCGTAATTAAACTTGTTAAATACTTTAAATATCCCACAATCTCCTGATGCTGATTTCCGACTGCAGTATTAATTTATTCATCGATCTGAAATACACTAGTGGTAAAATATCAATTTACAAAAAATAATAATTTTTTATTCCAGTTTGTAATGTTCTAGAAAACATCTAAATAACAGTTGATTATTTTAAGTTTGAAATAAGCGCCAAAAATCTATATAAATGCCAATAGTTGATCCGGAAGCTAACAAATAATTTTATATGCAATGTTTATAAAAGCCACGTGCAAAATAAAAGTACTGGCTGAACGATAGCTTAGTTTGATTAAAATACTACACATCTCCGGTCGTTAGCTCCACCCAAAGTTAATAATTGAATCAAGTTCTTCATGTGGAGGAAGCGTTTGCTATATCGCATAGCGTTATTATTTTAGCCTTCGTAATAGAGCCGCTGGAAATAAAAATTGGAAACAAGGAGTTGAAAAACAAAGCAGTTTAAGTACCTGTTAAGTCTTCTGATAAAGGGTGCCTAATCCACCAAGGAAATTAGATCAAGTATCACCATGAACAAGAAAGCTTTCGACATGTTTGTAACTGGGGAAGAAACTAATGAAATGCTACCTTTCGCATCGCACTGTATGGGGCAGAAACTTGGGACTCTTAGGAAGATAGAAATACTTGGATAGCTTTGAAATATGGTGCTTGAGAAGATAACTATTTTGGATGTGATTCTTGGGTGCAAAGAAAACTGGATCGGACACATCCTTAGGAAAAACTGTATTCTGCATGACGGTATAGGATTAAAGGTTGAGGGAAAGAGGAATTTAGGAAAGAGAATTCAAATATTAGATTACTTGAAAAAAAAAAGTTCTGGGAGCTGAAGGAAGAGACAGAGGATTGGGCGCATTGGGGGTCTATGTTGACTAACAAAAGGAATGGAACTGTCATGAGACAGAACACATAATAATAATGTTATTAGACGGGTTTTCTTTTCCCTTATTACCATGTCGATCAGTTTGGGGGAAATTGGTGTAAATACGGATCATATGACTATGGTTTGTTGCTGTCGACCACTCAACAATATTGATATTGAGATGAAGCGTATTTTTTCAACATTTCTCACAATTCATTTGGTATAGTTATTAATTAGGCAAATGGCGTGGGAATGAGGAAGGTAGATTTAGGAAAAACCGCCCTTAACACACCCGAGTGAGATTTTAACTCCAATACACCCATTCACAGCCATCCAGTCTATTTCGAGAGTGACGCCTAAGACCAACCGAACACCGAAGTGATCTTAAGACAAAGTTACCTTTGTGTCAATGTATAAATGCAAAAATGCAAGTTTTGAACAGTATTAAAAACGAGCACACCAGTATTAATTTGTTATTTACTATATCTTTGAATAAGGCCCCCAAATAACATTAATAATAATAATATAAATAAAGGTCTTTATTTTTATGTTCGAAAGGGCAGTACCCCAAATAATTGTTTTTTTCCTCAGTTTGTCTGTAAGTGCCTTCAGAAATTTGTTTCAATTAAAACCAACTAGCAGTTTTAACAAAAAAGTTAGGGACTAATTTGAGAATGAGCTTTTAGCGAGATTAAACTACTAATAGTAGTGCTAGCAGTTCTTACTAAGTAAGAGTTATGGAACAGCGAACACGATACCAGTCTGGAGGAGAAGACTTTGGGAACATCTTTGCGTTCATTGTTACTAGTGGGGGAGGTTTCATTCAATTTGCCTATTTCGAGCCATGGTGCCATCTAGACTTAACTTGTTCAAGAGTAAAATAATAATCACACCTTTTTAACACTATCGTTAATACTAAAAATAACAAATTAGTAAAAAATATTCAGGCTCAATTTTCAAATTAAAATAATTATTAATTCATTGTTTCTTCAAAAATATAACACATTAATGTATTATTACGGTTTGAAATTACTGTTATTGTTTATTGACACCTTATCTTAGTTGGTAGCGTGCCTACCTAATAGGTAAAAAGTCTCAGGATCGACTCTTGGCATACTCTAAAAAGAATTAAATAGGAACTTGAGGCTTAAGCTTTCACAGTGTTGAATTAGTGGTCGAGGTACTGGTAGTGTCTGTTTAGAATTTTTAAATTAGTCGAGCACTGGTAAAATAAATCATTTTATAAATTACACGATAAATATCTCGTATTGAATACATCTATTTACATTATTATTATATTTTTAAACATCTTGTGAATGTGGGGAATTCCAGGCCTCCACCGTGGTTCAGATTCCACGTTAAACTGTAGGTCCTCCATTTCATCTCACAATCGCTCTACCATTACACATTAGCGTAAGTGCGTATAACCCGAACGGGTAGTAAGACGTGGTGCTAATGATAATAATAATAATAATAATAATA
>CABFOW010001150.1:5744-42455 GCA_902141385.1 Timema californicum | reverse complement strand
TATATATATATATATATATATATATTGGCGAGCTCTAATTGCATCAAATATTTAACAATAAATAAGAGTTTGAATAAAGTTCACCAATATCTGAACCCGAATTGCTCTAAGTCCAGTTGGCGTAGAAAGATGGTTCGAAATAAACAAACAGCAATGTTAACAACCTTTCGCCGCATACCTTCCACCCTCCTCTAACCTAACCTAGACTAACATTAGCTAGCCTTACTTAAACTATCCTAGCCTAACCTAACCTATCCTAGCCTAACCTAACCTAGCCTAACCAAACCTAGCCTAGCTTAACTTAACCTAAACTAGCCTTACCTAACATAACCTAACGTAACTTACCTAACCAAACGTTTTTAAATATATTTGTAGTGTGATAATTGAAAAGGTTCTAAATCATCCTAGTGATCATATACTCACTTTTCTTGTTTATGTTGGTTTTCCAGTGTGCCGTCGGCGCAATTCGGGTTCTGTCAAGAGTACCTGAGCTCAGGAGATTGGCGTTATTCGGGTGAACCCTTACAAATGATGCTGTATATTGTTTTTAGGGCTTATAGAATTATTAACCCTTCGAAATATCCGCAGCAAATCCCATATTTCAAGTATGTCAAACTTGCAGCCCAATCCATGACCCTGTGATGACCAAGTCTTATAAAACCTCGTAGAAATACACCATTGAGGATTATTTCATTTTGGAAATGTTTCATTATTTGGGGAAATCTAGCAAATGAGGTAGCTATACAGAACTATTACTATTTATATATCATGGATCAATTCTCAAATCTGGTCGGAATTGGACATGCAATATTCGCAATGTTTGGCAGTACAGTGGGAAAAGTTGTTTTATTTAATTAAAAGAAACAATCAACAGAAACAGTGAAACACAATTGTTTACGAACATGCACTTGTCAGCATCAAAGTGACTTCAACACTTGATTTGAACCCTAGCACTAGTACCCTTGTTTAAAAAGTTTCAAATTTCTAAGAGAAATAGAAAGTAGGTCTTAAATTTTTTAATATATTTATTTTTGCTCTAATAAAGTCTTAAAACTAATATTTTTTTCATTCAAGATATTGACAATATTGAGTTTTTTTTTTAAATGTGTCCCTATAAGTATTTTTGATTTTTGTTGTGGCACGTATTATAAACGAGTTTGATACACCTGCCATAGAGTTACATAACTTACAGCCCTTAAGGTAAATTAGTAGTTAAATGTTTTACTGTACACGGAATCTAAACCTTACTTCCCATAAGGCTGTTTATATTCATGCATAACGCATAACGAATAATGTATAGCACTTAGTGAGCATGAAGATGAAATATATTATTTTCAATAACTGCTTTACCCACCCCATTGTAGAGTGCTCGGTGTACCTCTATATGAGCGTAGGAGTCCCGGGTTTGATTCCCGGCCGGTACCTCGGGTATATCTCCCCATAGAGGAATCACCAGTGTCTGGTTAATGAGGCCTAAGTTAGGTTTAAGTGTTCCCCCTGGTTCCACAGCCTCATACTCACTATCACCCTCATCTCATCGGGTCACAGAAAGAGCCTGCATGGAAATGATGTACAATTAGTACATCCGGGATTCCCCTGTGCATTAATACTGGTTAACTTTTCCACATACTGGGCTACGAGTAATGTAGCCCTGACGTACAATATATATATAGTAATATAATTTATAATCGCTCCATATTGAATAGTGAATAATGTACCATGTATAAGGTTCATTAACTTTATCTTAATATTCATTTTGCATGGAGTGTAGTATAGATATAATCAATTGGACTTAATACGTATCAGCCAATGAGAATGCGAGGAGAGAATGTTGACAGTTAATCGCCAGTGTCTTATAAAAGCAAACGAAAATAACTAGCTTCTGTATTAATCTTCGTGTTTGAAATGCCTTGTGGTAGTTATACTTGTTAGTTATTCACGATTTCTCTTTGTTTTAGCATCAATGAATATGATTGATTATATCAGGGGTCCCCACCACTATGCCCGCGGGCGCCATGGTGCCCACCGAGCCTTTTGCGCCTGCCCGCCACTTTTTGACCACAGCTATAAAGTTCTTGACTAATAATTTTAATCTGTCACTTTTCCAACAAAAATATAGTTTGTGCTTATCTCCCTCCAGTTATGCTGTTCTCAAAAAGTTGGTGAGTGAAAGCCCCCTTCTTTCCAATCCTCCCTCTCATTCCTCTTTCTTTGTCGGCTCATTTACAAAGTGTAAGTTATTACTCGTAACTATTATTATACTCACTAATACCATGCTAATACTTCCTATTTCCTTTGTAAATATCTTGACTTGAGTCTACCCAGCTTTGTTGCCTGAATAAACATATAATGAATATATATTTTTAAAATATACCTAAGCACCAAAATGGTGGTGAGTAGTTAAATATTTCCTTGTGTATTTATTTTGGTCTTGTTAAAATTGTAAATAACGCAGTATATTTTTATTTATTGACATTGACTTTTGGTTTGGTGTAAATTGTTTCAATTGTTTAAACTGGTTTTGGACTTAATTTGCGTGTGTACCATTTGCGTTATTTTATATGCGAGTTAAACAAAAAATAATTAAATTTTAAACTAATTTAAAAAATAATAATATGTATTTTTGTGTGTGTTATTTGCATTATGAATTATATTCGACCATAGCTTTATCTTGAAAAAGTGATTGGTACCCGCCGCACTACCGTTAGTTTTGAATGTGCTCCTAGTTACAAAAAGGTTGGGGACCTTTGGTCTTTATGATTGAAAATAAAGGATAAATACTACAATTTTCCCTCCGTTATTGAAACATGACAATAATAAAATAAAAACCAACCAAATAAAAATAGAGTGTTATTAATATTACAAACCAAACTTAAGTTTAGTTAAATTCAAGTTTCAAACGATATGGTTTAAAGCGACTAGCCCTTTTTATTTGGCGTGGAAATGCAGAGCCATAGAAACAAACAGTTATTTTCAAGAATTTATATTGTTTTGCAATGTTCTTTTCGGAAACGGTTTGTTCAAGAATAGAAGCATGTTTAATAAGTTATAATTATTATATACACACCTCCTCTATAATTGTAAGAGTAATCCAATATCGATAAAATTTACATCTTTCAATATTATTATTATTAGCACCGCGTCTTACTACCCATTCAGGTTATACGCACTTACGCTAATGTGTAATGGTAGGGTGATTGTGNAGGATGATTGTGAGATGAAATGGAGGACCTACAGTTTAACGTGGAATCCGAACCACGGTGGAGGCCTGGCATTCCCCACATTCACAAGATGTCTTGTCAGAGGTGAAGGAAGGGTTTGGTAATCAGATAAATCTTTGCCGGGACCGAGGATTGAACCCCGGCTGCCAGCATAGAAGTCTGACACCCTACCCCTAGACCGCCAGGTCACCATACATCTTTCAATAGAAAACTGCCAGTTCCATAACAAAAAATAAGAAAATGTAACAATTAATAAACATCGATACATTATCTTAAAAGGGGTGCTGAAAATGTTAGCATAAAAATTTCATTCATTTTCAATAAAACTGATATTTCCGAACGTATGCTTTTTCCGTAAGATCTGTTCGGTAGCTAGCGCCATCTACAGTTTCCGTGATCTCTATCTGTTCTTGTTGGCGCGGAAGGATACTTTGGTCGGTTGTGAAGCCACGCCTTGCCTTTCACCCTCCCGCCAACCATCCCACAAAATAGGTTTTAGACTTGCACTCTACAGGGCCAAGGGCCTTAATAACGTTGTTTTATGAATGAACCCTTTAGTGAAGTCATTTTAGAGATATGTAGTAGTGAAAAGAAGTTAAACGATTTAAGGAAGACTTTATACACCACGTCTCATTATAAATTGATATATTTTTCATAACGATTATGTACTATATGATATATACTATTTACTATTAGCTATGCGTTATACATGAGTATACGCCCAGCTTTAGAACTTACCACAGTTAAATTATGGACAAATATTCAACTTAAACCCTAATGGCCGTTAGAAATAACCGCATTTAAATTAATTTTTATGTTTTGCCTCTTACAACCTATTTATACTATCTGGATTTTTAAATGTAAAAGCTTACACTTCATATTATCTGAAGCAAAGGGTTAGTTTTTTTTCATTAGTGCATTGCTGTGCCACTGCCCAATTTATACTTATTTAAATGCACAGTACACACATTGCAAGGCTACTTAAGAGTACGTATTTAATTTAAAACATTTTTATGAAAGCAAATATTTCTCTTGGTCGCTCATCAGTCACCACCATAAAACACCTTTGTAATTATTGTAATATTATTTTGAGGAGTGTCTTCAAAGTAATGCATGGTTAATACAATAATATAAGACCTGAAGCACTCAACATCCTCATGACATCTTAATAAACAGCACAGAGAGATAAATACAAGCTGAAACATCTCTAATGAAACCTGGAGGCCAGTATTTAGTGTAATTACATTTACATGAGTATTTATTATTTATTTTTCTGCCTCAAGAGATTTCAGTCGAGTGTATTCGGAAGAGAATCTGTAACAAATGTACGAGGAAGGGAAAAATACGATAAACGAAATAGAATGTTGGTGAAGAAAGAGATGGGAGAGAACGGAAAGGGGGAGGGGGGGGGAGGTTGGTAAAATAGCGAGATATAGGTAGAGTGGTAGAGGAAACAGGAACGAGAGTTGAGTTGAGTTGGTTGGTTAGTTGGTGCGTGTGGGTAGAAAGAAGAAGGGGTGGTGGGGTGGGGAGAAGGGAGACAAGAAGCCCCAGTTTTTTGGTTCACCTTTTCTTTCTCGTCCCCCCTTCACTGACAACAGGAGTTGTTGCGGTGGGCAGCTCTACCAGGGCAGAGCGTGGGAAGAAGAACATTCGGCGTGTATCCTGACTCAGTGAACGCTACATAAAAACACTCAACTCCAAAATAATGTTTTTTTTATTGGTGTAGGTTCCAATCAAATCATTTCAATAATTAGCGATACTTAGTTTTCGATTAAAAAGTTTATTTATAGCCAAGTTAAAGTCATTTTTATCTAGTTTTGATATATTTTTAGCACTACGTCTTACTACCCGTTCAGGTAATACGCTTATGTACTAACTACGTTAATATATTAGAGATGTAGAAGGTCGAATTAAGAGGAAATGTATACACAATAGCGTCGAGAGAGAGTTGGAAACCAGTGAGGGAAAATCACCCTCACACCTGACTGGGATCGAACCCCGATCATACTATAATCGGCAGTCTAGTATTTTAAGAGACCTTAGACCATGCGGCCACCGAAGTGGGCCACTTTTTCTGTCTTTAATAAGCTCCGAACTTTATATTATATATAAAACTATCTGTTTTACTAATTGTTTGCACGGTTAAAAAGCACCAAAACTGTATCAAATTAGATTAGAACGTTCAACACCCAGCTGTCCACTTTTTGATAGTTTCTCGTCGTACAATCTGGAGCTGACTATAGTAATCATAAACTAATTATAGTAATTAATAAATTAAATCTTTGAGGCAAAATATTATCTTGTTCACAAACTGAGTGCACAAACACAGCTCATCAACTACGCTAGATCTACCTAAGCACGATCAAAAAATAAGATAAACCAACTTAGACATTATTACATAAATGTTTAGGATAAAAGAGCATTACATTTATTCAAAGAGCATACATAAATAATACCCTCTGTTACAGAAATATATTAAATCATACTCATAGTGGTATTATAAAGATTATCACGGTTCGTCTAGACATGTCACCAGAGTTTGTTTATTTTAGTTGTTGTGTCGCTGCTATTTAGGTGCTAATCTAACCTTTTGATTTTTAGTTTTGTTTATTTTATAGTTTCTTGTCTGACTAAACAAGCCCCAAATTTTCTATCATATCGAAAAGTTTATTTTTATTAGTGATTTCCCGTCCTCTGTTGTTAAATTCAAAACTTTTCAGCTTTTATGATTATTGTGGCGTGGTCCTTTTAGAAACTTGGCAAATTTAAATTCTTCCATGCAGAACCGAAGATTTTATAGTAATTTTAGAAACATTTAAAATTAATACCTTCCTCCCCACCTTTATCAAAATCTTTTTTAAATAGTAAATATTTAACACTTATTTTATTATAGGGGTAATACCTCTACATTCATGGCAAATTTCGACTTTCTCCCTTGGCTAATTTTTCTTTTATTTTTACTGAAAACACTCCTCCATCCCTCCTCTATTTTATACAATTAAAATATTAAGTCGTTTATGGTTATTTGGGGTGGTCTTTATACCTTCTTGTCGAATTTCAGTTTTCTACCACACATACAAGTAGTTGTTTCTATTAGTTTTGGAAATTGTAGCTCACCTCTCTCATTAAAACAAATCCTACTTAAACGTTTAGAATTTTAAGACGAATATGGTTAACTGGAGTTGTCCTTTTACCTGCCTGCCCTTTTACCTGCCTGCAATATTTAAATTTTCTGCCTCATACAAAAATTGGTTTTTAATTATATCTGCTCCCCCTACCCCCCAATTCCTGTAGCCCCATGGAAACATCAAGTTTTGTAGATTATAGTAGGAAGGATATGCTGCCCGGATGGGAAAATCTAGAAACTTGTTGAGGGGGACTGACTGGCAAACCTAATGGTAAGATATAGACGCAGATGAGAGGATAACATTAAAATGGATCTGAAAGAGATAGGGCGTAATGAGGTGGACTGGATAGAACTATCTCAAGATAGAGATAAGATGTAATGAGGTGGACTGGATATAAATAGCTCAAGATAGGGATAGGATGTAATGAGGTGGATTGGATAGAACTAGCTTAAGATAGAGATAGGATGTAATGAGGAGGACTGGATAGAACTAGCTCAAGATAGGGTTATGGTGTAATGAGGTGTAATGGATAGAACTAGCTCACGATAGAGATAAGATGTAATGAGGTGGACTGGATAGAACTAGCTCACGATAGAAATAAGATGTAATGAGGTGGATTGGATAGAACTAGCTCACGATAGAGATAAGATGTAATGAGGTGGACTGGATAGAAATAGCTCAAGATAGAGATAGGATGTAATGAGGTGGACTGGATAGAACTATCTTAAGATAGGGTTAGGGTGTAATGAGGTGTAATGGATAGAACTAGCTCACGATAGAGATAAGATGTAATGAGGTGGACTGGATAGAACTAGCTCAAGATAAAGATAGGATGTAATGAGGTGGATTGGATAGAACTAGCTCAAGAAGGGAAAAGTGGCGTACTGTTTTAAGTGTGGCAATGGACTTTCGAAATTCTAATTCCATAGAGTAGCTAAATAAATTAAAACTTGTGTGATAATAATTGTCAAGTACTTCCCCCCCTAATACTCGTTTGTTCATAAAATAACTTTTCTTTCTGTATGACATCATAATATATTGTATCCATATTTGATTCAAACCGAAACTATTCAGACCTGGGGGTTAGAAATTTTTACATTTATTTAACACCGTGTCTTACAAACAATTTGGGCTACCCACATTGAGAATGAGAAACAAGTTTATCCGGATGCTATATGAAGTACAACCTCCTCCTCTGTTGACAACCAGACCGAAATAGACAAATACCTAGGCTCACGCTCCCAGCTGTGCGGGTACATTCTTTTATAAATAATCATTTATTTAGATTGACTAATTGAATCGTACGCAAGATATTATTTAAGTTTATTGAAATCCAAGTGGACTTGAGGTCATTTATCTTAACTTCATATTGTGCTGGTTTTTCAGAGAATGGGCAGCGTGACGGAGATAACTCCTAGTTTCCCCCACCCCACCACCGTTTCCCCCTCCATTTTATGGCAACACAGAATGTATGGCTTTCATCACGACATACGTCTCTTGCAAGAAATACTAATTCACAGACTTCCAGTGTTCCACATAACATATCGTGTGCCTGAAGATTAATGCAAGATTGACCATCCTTATGCTGAGTGGTTAGGTAAATAGACACACACCGTATTCCAGATAATCCGGTTTGATCCCAAGTCAATACACTTAGTAATTTAGCTGATCTCTCAAGGTTATTTTATCACCCGGTTATTAAACATTTATGTTGCTATGGTTGAGATTGTCTTATTGAGTGTTCTGTATTGTATACTTAGTTTGTGCTGAAAGCTTACCTTGCTTGTTTCGATCATGTTAGAACCATAGTGGAGGACATCAAGGTAGGACTGTAAGCTCTCATCCTAAACGGAGTGTATCTCATTCAAACCTTCTAGGGAATATTAAAATATCATTGTAAAGGATATAGCATTTACGGAAAATATAGCTTTCACCTGTCTAAATTGACACCATCTCCCAAACGTTAGGGATCTACTTATTATTATTTTTATTATTATTATTATTATTATTATTAGCACCGCGTATTACAACCAGGTTAAGCTATATGAATACGTACACCTATGGGTTAAGTATAAGGTAGTTTTGAGAAAATGCACCCGCGTTTTTGGTGAGGAAGGGTATAAAACCTATAAGCAAGAAACACCCTTAATTTAATCTGTCGGGTTTTGAATCTTGACTTCCCCGTCACTGACATACTAATTAAGACATCCTTACGTGACTACAGATACGGGTTAAGTTTAAATTAACAAAAGCATTTTGATAATGTCCTAGTCCAACACCTTATCTCAATCGGTAGCGTGTATGTTTACTGAGCTTAAGGGTCCAGGTATCGATTACTGGCATGGCCGAAAAATATATCATTCGTTAAATGAGGGTTTACCCTTTCACAATGAAAACTAACGATCAAGGGATATATGTTATGTCTGTTCTATATTTAAGCTAGTTTATAAATCATGTGTTTATATAATCAGTCAGATCAGACAGTGCACGTTAGATATCTCAAATAAATGACAAGAAAAAAAGATACTTTCCTTTTGTTATGTCAGTGGGGATACTTCAGTCAGTGGTTCAACCATGTGATGCTAGTCATAGGTTTGTGCTGATATATACATGTGTATAGATAATTAACCTTATTTACTACAAGAAATAAGATAAAATAATTTCGTGGTCAAAACAAGGCACTAGAAAGATAAGGCTGATGAATAGTAATCGACTTATTGTTATTTAAATAACTATAAAACAGTTTAGTTAGTGGGTGTACTCCAATCCATAGGTATAAAACTATCATAATTCAAATAGATGTATTTTGAAGCTATGTCTGCCAATTTTGGTAGGCTACATAACCATTCGCTTATAGTTTGGTCTACTTTGAATAAAATAACATTAAACGTTTGAAAAGCCAATTAATAGTAACAAAATGTGATTTTAATATTCGTGTAATCCACCCCTTTCATGAAATACTGGGAATTTTAAAACATAATTTTTATATTTGATTAGGCCTCACCATATGCCAGAGTATTGATGGTATATTATAGTAAATCCCATTTAGAAATTAAAACATGTTTATTCTATTGACATTCACCCATAATAGGAGATGTGACGTGTGGGAGCTTAAAATGAAATATTACAATCTAGAGATATTTATATCATTTGAAAATATATTTGATTTTCAAATAACATAATTCCAGAGTTAAATCTGTAACTATAATCAAATCAAAATATGAATTCTAAATGACCGCACGTACACAAAACAATTTCTTGGCTATAATAATTACAAAAAAACAAAAAAAAACATATTTTGGTTGGACATGTAATTTTTAAATGTAACTATAAGATAAACTGTCTGCCAATTTATGTTAATAATAAAATAAGTTTATTTTTATGAGTCCATATTTTTACAAATATTATATTGGCTCAGTGGTGGCGATGATTCGACAAAATGTTGAATTAATTTTCAAAACAACTCACAAACGACGCATATTAACAGGAGCGAGGGGAATCATTATAAGCCAACACACACTGGACACATCCCAAAACCGTTGGATACTCGGCATCAGCAAATAATTATTTATAAAAGTGTTCAATTAGCACTAATTACTGTAATTACCTCATATAGATCATTTTAATTGCTTTATATATGACGAGCCCATGCCCCAACGTTGACAAAAGAAGAATAAAACATAACGCAGACATGATTCATCGCGTTTCATCCTCATGTGGAAAGCTGATTTATTACTCCTGAAGGTGCAATAGTTGGTAAAAGTTTTAATCGAAACCATTTCATGTAGAGTTGCAAAACAACTCTATGAAAACACGTCTTAACACTTGTATAGGCTATCCGAATTTAAATAAATTAACGGGGTAAGTTTGAAGAAGAGAAAATTTAGAGGAGGTGTACTCACATTTGAGTGGAGTAGAGAGGAAAACAATTTAAAATAAGCCACCCTCAATACACATGGGTTTAATAGCACAACCGTTTGTTTATCTATTCATGTTCTAGTGGAGGTACAAATTCGAAATACATAATCATCCAGTGAACGGACGATATTGATACAAATGGAGAATACATAATTCCACAACATTGGATGCTGAAGTTTAATGATCAAATATTCATTCGTAATATTTTGCTTACCAATTATTGTAAAATTAATCTGATGACATAATTAAATCAACCATACATTTTATTATTAATAAATAAAATGGGTTTTGAGCTCTTACATACGAAAGGGTTCGTGTAGTCAAAAGAAAATCCACCAGCTATTTAATCGTTAGATTCCATCTTTTAGAACTACTAATCCACAGTAACAAAAAGTAGTTTTGAGATTAAATATTAAATCTGCCAAAAACTCTCTAAAATAAATATTATAACTGCCTACGAACTTTGTATTTTGTAAAAAAATAACAAATATTTAATGTATTCTCTCTTATTATTATACCAATACATTTCGGTAAAATAAATAAAACGTGATTAAAAACCAACACAAAATGATAACTAGGTACATGTTATCTAAGGTTATTTCAACCGTGTATAACAATTGAAAATAAACTAAAAAATACACATAATTATCTGCTTCATGGTTACATCTTGTTACTTTAATAAATGATTTGAACACAGCCTACAATAAAGGCCATCATGCTTACCTTGGTGGGTTCCACTATGGTTCAGTTTGTAAGATGGGGCCATACGGTTTTCGGTCAAGTTAAAACTGCTACTTTGAGGCTAAACTGATTGTACATAAACATACATTCTATAGCATTATCACTACCCTACCCGATGGGTAATAATATATGGCGGAAAAATGAAAAGTAATACGTAGTTTTTTTTATAAAGAAATCGACAAATCTATACCATGCATAATAAACTATAATTATGTCTACACCTCTACAATATTGTATAAATAAGCCAGTTAGGAAAATAACGATGTATTAAGTAATAAAAAAAGTACCATTGAAATAAAAGAGCTAAAAACAAGTGGATTTGATTGACACCGTCGATAATTATTAATATCTGCAAATCTCCTAATGATTTGTTTCAGAACTGTGTGTTTTACCTCAATTACCTTCCTGGTAATCAAAATTATAGCCAATGACACACATCTCCCACAACCATATCCACATCACGGATAGCTAGCCAAGTTGCTAACGCTAATTATATTTAATGTAATCTGATATAAAGGCGCATCCATCTCATAGCTAGGTCATATTTTGAGTTAATGGAGCGGAGAGAAAACTATTACCAAATAATTAACATTTGAAGGTCTTTGAGCTTTTATTCTGGAACATAAAAAATGTTTACGAATCATTTAACATTGTATGCATTAAAATAAAATAAAAATAAGAGTGGGTGGTGAATACATTTCGAGTGAATACGTATAACATTTCAATTAAAATTAAATCTAATGTGGACTATGTTTTATTGGGGTATAGGCAGCCAGGAATTTGCTAGTAAAGAGTAACCTTCCTCTGAAATTTGTGGCCAATGAGCTAGGTTTTACAATTAAGGTTTGTACTTACCATTTATATTTAAGGTCTAGGTAAAATAAAATCGCAGTTCAATTTCCTTCAAATGAGGGGTTAAAGCACTTGACTACTTTTCAAGGATAATCTGGTTATATTACCAGAGAATTGACCGATCAAAGCGAGATTCTGTTTTAACTTGGGCATTTACATTTTCGTCTGACCGTATCTATGAAGTCCGGATCATTGTCACGTTATAACTGTTGAATGCATTGACAAATTTTAAATAAATTTGAAATGGATATCTTGAAATTAGGCCAAACCGCGTATATACAGCATTTTTTTGCTTGATTATCCGTTTCAAGATAACATTCACCCAACTATCCGTCTGTCACGACAACGGCCATGTGCGTGGACTAATATAGACTACATTTTTATTGACTATTCTTTGAGCCAGGGCTGAAAGATGTACTAACCTTGTTTTTAAATCTAGATATACGTTTCAATGTGGCGTCCGCTCAAAAGGTTTTTCACACAGTAGCTCATCTCAAAATCTAAGAAATAGATCAAGTACCTAGGACGTATTTTTTTGAAGTTTGACATATATTGCGAGGCTTGACATCTAAGCTGCATGAAATGCTTTTCTCTATCAATATAATGTTCTTTTGAATATATTATAATGAGTTGGCTTTCTCTCTAACTTGATCACCAAATATAAATATCAACTTCAAATCAAAGAAGAAATTATAGGAAATATTTCAACTTGCAATCAAAATAGAAATGGTATGACTGTAGTAACGATAAAAACACGAGGTAGTGAAGTCTACTGTTCACAGAACTACTATTATATGTCAAAATTAATTTAAGTGGATTGTATATAGATTATGTCACATACTTATAAAAACTAATGTTTTAATTATGTTTTTAAAACCTAAATAACAATAAAGCGCTAAGTCTCATCTTATACCCACGGCTGTGGCTACGCGGGTTATAGGTCACACTCATCTAACCTGATTTGTTGGAGATATAAATGTTGGGGGTTGATGGTCTGACAGATGTACAATGGTTAATTTTTCGCATGTAATCCATCACTGAGATTTCACAATACTTTCTAGAGATTATCTTGTGAAATAATGGTGTTTACACTTCTGCTTAACAGATTATTTTGTAGTTGATTGGTCAATTAAAGGATCAGGTGACCTGGTGGTCTACGGGTAAGGTGTCTGACTTCTGTGCTTGGGTTCGGGGCTCAGTCCTCGGTCCTGGCACATATTTATCTGATTACCAAACCCCTTCCTTCACCTCTGACAAGACGTGTATTAATCACAACTTGTGAATGTGTGGAGTGCCAGGCCTCCACAGTGGTTCGGATTCCACGTTAAGCTGTAGGTCCTCCATTTCATCTCCCAATCACCCTACCATTACACACTAGCATAAGTGCGTATAGCCTGAACGGGTAGTAAGACGCGGTGCTAATAATAATAATAATAATAATAATAATAATAATAATAATAATAAGTAAAGGATCACGTGTGTACGAGTTTTTCAAAGTGAGTGGTGTTAAAGAGAGATATAAAGTATAAGTAAATGAACAGCTCTGATGAAATCACACTTTAGCATTTATGGTTGGAATGGTAGATTTGACACTTTAAAATCACTAAAACAATCTTAAATCATCTAAATACTTTCTGTTGTAATCCTATCAAAGTAATACATTATTTGTATAAGTATAGGCATGCCTACAAGGTGGGCCAGGTGGGTCATATCCCCAGCCCCCCACCCCCAATAGAGTTGTCTAGGAACGCAAGTGGATATAAGCTACTATATATTTATCTTGATCTTAATTTTTGTTCAGCGTCATTGAGAAACATCGCATATCTATATTTGGTGAGTTGTCTCCTTACTTATAGATCAGATGATCGATGATCCACTTTGAGCTGATATCTTTACTCTTTATGGCTCTGACCTGTTAAAGTTTTCATTTCATTACAATTACGAGAACAAACTACTGCTGCGATAATGAACGTACTAAATAGATAGATCTCTTAATACATTAGCTAGCTCAGCTAACTCTGAACATAGACGATTTATCAGCATCAGAAATGTTTGCAACAAAGCAAAGCCAACACACAGATAGTATAAGTCTAGCTATCAACTATTGATTTACTATATCTTAATTAATCTGATATATTTTGATTTTATAGCAATTTTGTTTTTTATAATCAGTTTCTGCCTTGTCCAAACTGAGTTCTCCAGCATGTCCTATCGGGATAGTTCTTATTTTGATCTTGAAACTTCATCTTCTTTCCTTTTTTGAGGTCATCCATCAGACGCATTCATCGCATTCATCGTTCTAATAGTCCTCGTCTCCCTCCAACTAATCTCCAGTAGAATGTTGTTCTTTTCATTGACTCTTCTCATAACGTCTTCATTACTCATTTTTGCCATATATAATAACCATTATTGCTGAAAAATATTTAATGTTACTTTAAATGGAAGCTATAAGCTAGTCTTCCCAAGTCTCCCAGCCATAGCACTAATAAACATGATTATCTTACAAAGGAGAGGACGCACTAGCGCTCTCAAGGGAACTATGGGAACAATAACTTTCCGAGAGACAGGAGGCGAGCCAAAAGCTGAGAGAGACGACCTTAACTATCTGATATAGCATATGAAGACAAATGGTTAGACTTGTCGTTAATTTGTATGTTTATAGTAAAAACTTTTCACCATTTCATTCTAGTCTCAAAAATGAGGTTGGCTGTCCACTGAAACCTATTTCTTTCAGCCAGAGATGCAATTATATATTACAAAACTCCACGGTGTGGTCCATAATTGAGCTATAACGACCGAGCAGCCACCACCGTTAGTGATGATAGTATTGAAATTTACGGATAGAGGGTGTCATGTGGTAAACACAGTGAACCATTTGGCCATTAATATCAGTTTTCTAAACTGGAACTGCTACTCCTTTATTTTATTATTTTATTTAGCACTGTGTCTTACTACCCGTTCGGGTTATACGCTTAATTACTAATTACGCTAACGGGTCAGGAATTGGGAAGGTTGAATTTAGAGGAAGTGAACCAGCATTTGCGTGAAGGGAGAGTGGAAAACCATTTATAAACACCCCCCCAAGTTCACCTAACTTAGATTCGAACCTCGATCTCCCCGTCCTCGGCAGTCGAGTTCAACACGACTAGCGTGATAGCTAACTACGCCACCGAGGCGGGTTTACTCCTTTATTAAAGTAGCTCCTCATTTTTATTCACGAGGTTGAATTGGACTCCGTTCCAGACCCAATGCTTCACAGTTAACTGTCGGAAGCGCCGGGGACTAAATCTGGGACATCTGTATTTGAAGCCAGGAGCTCTGACCACTATACCATTTAGAATATCTAGTTAGTAAAATAAAGATTCAATTTAATATTAAAAATCCCGTAGCTTTTGTCAATACTCGATATTTTATTTACTATAATTTTGACTAAGAATGTTGAGATAGTTTCTTTCTTTGCGCTGTTCCGATATGTGTGCTCGTTGAACATATCGTAACAAAACCTCACAACGTCTATTGGTCAGATGCAGCGGGGATAACTAATTTACAGGGAGACAAGAGGGAGTCTCTAAATCTGAGTGAAGATGACTCTACAGTAAGTTACAGAAAACATGAAGACGTTTGTTGTTTTTAGTGATCTTTATTACAACTTAAAGAACCACTTCCTGTATACTATTGAGTTGGCACTTGAAATTATTGTGGTAGGGGAGGGGGATTTGGATGCGTGTTTATAGATCTTGCACGTCTGATACGGCTCAGTATATTTATTATTATTATTATTATTTAGGACCACGTCTTACCACCCGTTTGGGCTATATGCTTAAATACTAATCACGATAATGGGTTAGGAACTAGGGAGGTTGAATTTACAGGAGGTGAACCCGCATTTGGGTGGAGGTAGAGTGGAAGGTAATTTAGGGAAAACCATCCCCCAGTTCACCCAACCGAGATTCAAACTCCGATCTCCTCGTACTCAGCAGTCTATCTAAATATGAAACTAGCGCGTTAGCCAACTACGCCACCGAGGCGGGTCTCAGTCTATTTGAATGGACATATATTCACAAGCTGAAATTTCTTATGAAAATAGTAGTCTTGAAGTTTCAAAATCTTTTCAAACCATCCCTAATAATCATCCCATTTTATATTGTGACCACGAAAAATCTTTATTTGTTTAAGTAAAGAAATATCTATGCTTCTCGTTATTTATTTAACTCTCAACTGTGACGTTTGGCATAAAACGCTATAAATAAATATATTTCACCATTACTTATATACTTCTAAACTACAAAACTTAAAATGGGATGTCTTAAAGTTATTTGGCCTAAACCATATTTTGAAACAAAAAAACAATAATTATTTAATGCGGGATCTCTGAACGTTTAGGATATATATTTATAAATGTACGTATACACATTATTATATACATGTAAACATTAATATCAAACTAATGTATTTTAATTTAAAAACATAATTTCGTATTGATGGTACCTAGAATACAAATTTAAATACTATACAACTTTTTTTGTAACCTGTTCCGAATGGAAGAAGCCCTGTTTAAAAAGACAATACATTGTTCTAAATTATACATATAAGGTTTATCTATGTCTTCTATACGTGATTAAATTAACAATAAAAATAAAAAATGTGCCAAAAACAATGCCATAAAATAATTATGCATTGTAGAATACCCTTACATCTAAATAAATATGCCAGTGCCCTAAAATGGAGGGAAAATTATTTTAAAAACTTTTATTAAATAGTAGGATTAAATAAATTGTATAAAGTAAAAACAAAACAGTTTAAAAATGTTCTTTCAACGAAAATAAGATAATAAAATAAGAGATTAATGCTGAAACCGAAACTGACAGTAAAAAGTATAAAGATAAAAATGTTGGACATTAATATATAAAAAATATTAACGACAGTATTACATTGTGAGACGTAGGAAAAACCCTAGACAAGTAACAAAATGTGTAACCATGAAAACAACGTTCAAAAAGAAAACCAAAGCAAAAACTAAAGAGGGACAAAAGGTTGTGACGGAAAGAACATTTGTACTTCTCCTGAAAAAAAAGTATGCAGTAGTAGTAATAATATATATATAGTGTGAGTGTTCATCATTGGATGGTCTTTGTTACGAGGGAATTAAACAGAATACAACATTATACTCGCAATCATTCATGCGTTCACTCATTTGACGGCATAAAATGACACATTCTGTACGTGCACCCGTGAACAACACTTGGATTATAATATCCGGACGACTGAAATGTTACTTAATAGCGCTAAGCTTTTATTCACCTCAATGATAATACGGTTTAACAACTGCCTCACTGGCTGGACACGCTGACTGAATGCCAAACTAATCTAATGTGAATTACCAGTGACGGGTAGTTTGGAGTTCGAAATATCGGCTGGGTGTACACTTTACCTATATGCAAATGTGGACATTTTTTATTATAAATTAGACCTTCATCACCACTACTTCATAGATAGTTTAAACGTGGATAGCTATCACAAAAATAAAAGTCTTCTTATTATTATTATTAGCACCACGTCTTACTACCCGTTAGGGTTATACGCACTTACGCTTAATGTGTAATGGTAGGGTGATTGTGAGATGAAATGGAGGGCCTACAGTTTAACGTGGGATCCGAACCACGGTGGAGGCCTGGAATTCCCCACATAAAAGTTTTACCAAATTGACTTCACTCTTAAAAGAAAAAAAACCTACTTTATAAGTAGATATAATTGGAACAAATTTTGTTTGTTTTTCACAAGGCAAAAATAAAAGCAAAATTTTAATTAATGTAATAACGTTTTATGTATCCGTAACATATGTATTTTAATTTTAAAGCCTTCTATGGGTGTATTTGAGCGTTCTAAGGGTGGTATTGAGTGTTCTAAGGCTGGTATTGACCATCAAGGATTTAAACTACAATCATATTTTCATCTGACGGACCTTCCTTATATACTTAGATTTTGGTTAAAAGAACAGTTAAAAAATTTTAAACTTATTTGTCTGAGGTAAAATTTGAAAGAATTTTACTAAATTATTTTTGATTTTATGGGTATTTATAATATATATATATATATATATATATATAAAGTGACAGCTGCATATAACATGACTTGATGTATGAATATATTAAAATTGTTATAGTAGCTTTAGTAACTACCATATATTTTTTTCCTACCAAAATCAACTTTGGGAAATGTTAATATAATTATTTTTATGTATTCATACGCCAATTAATGTGTTCTTATGATGCCAACTTTTATACATATAATCAATACCTATAAAATACACCAATAACACATTTAAATGTTATCAATTTTGGCCGCAAAAGAGTTCGAATTTTTATAAAAGACTCTCACCCGCCTCGGTGGCGTTGTTGGCTAACACGCTTGTGTTGAGCTCGACTGCCGAGGACGGGGAGATCGAGGTTCGAATCTCGGTCGGGTGAACTGGGGGGGTGGTGGTTCCTAGATGGTTTTCCACTCTCCCTCTACGCAAATGCGGGCTTACTTCCTCTAATTCAACCTTCCCAATTCCTAATCTATTAGCGTAATTAGTACTTAGAGCGTATAACCCGAACGGGTAATAAGACACGGTGCTAATTATTGGTGTTATAAAAGACTCAGGTGACCTGGTGGTCTAGGGGTAAGGTGTCAAACTTCTATGCTGGTGGCCGGGGTTCAATCCTCGGTCCCGGCAAATATTTATCTGATTACCAAACCCTTCCTTCACCTCTGACAAGACATCTTGTGAATGTGAGGAATGCCAGGCCTCCACCGTGGTTCGGATTCCACGTTAAACTGTAGGTCCTTCATTTCATCTCACAATCACCCTACCATTACACATTAGCGTAAGTGCGTATAACCCGAACGGGTAGTAAGACGTGGTGCTAATAATAATAATAATATAAAAGACTCTTCCTATAAAAATTGGATCATATCATCTTTTTGGTACAAACTCTATCAATAAAGATCCGCAGAATATAAAACCCCGCCTTGTAAGATCACTCCGAAAGCAGCTGGTTTGAATCCAACCCCGTCCCCAGCAATGTCGAGCGTGTACAACGTTCTCTTGAGCCATGGACGTGGTAATATTGTATTGGCTTACCCCGAAGAGTACAAACAATAAAACGTGTACGCAGCCTATATTGCAATGGGAGAGCTGTGCTCATCTCGAGCCGAATGTGCCCTTTAGAGGGGAAGGGGGAACACAAGTGTAGCGGCCGTAATGGAGCTGTCATCTAGCTCTTGATTCTAACAGGGGTAGAAGGGTTGTAGGACAGAAGAAAGCCTCCTACCTTGCCTCAGGGCAACACTGCGATTGAATAAAAGGATCTCGATTTCAGTATGTGTCATGAACAGTCAATCCTCCCCCCTCGACCTCCCCCAAACCCTCCCTCTTACACTCCTACCTCCGACTATCGATTCTAAAATAGACCTCTCGGCCCACCGATGCCAACGATAAATTGCGCTCGAATCGTGCTTCAAAGTTCCTGTATTTCAATTCTAGAACTGTCTAGAGGTCCAAAAGAGAGCAACATTCACTCTCGACATCGCTACAACTTCTACTTCCACTTCCAGTACTATTTTTTTTTTTTTTACCAACCATCATAGCTATGCGTAACAGGGTAATATCAAGGAAAGTAAAACTTAAGAGGAAATGTACCCGAACGCACGTGGAGGGACAGTGAGAAACCAGTTATGAAAGTCTACTTTCAACACACCCGGGATTCAAACCACAACCTCCCACATAGCCAGCAACTTAGACTAGACGAGTATGACGTTTAGCTTGTGTGACTACTGATGCAGTTGAGTATTATCATAATCATCATCATTTGTCTATTTGAGATTATTAATAAAGTAAAGTTGATATCACTTTGAACATTTATGAACCCGAATAATATGTTTTAGTAATTAATAAAGTAACAAATGCATTTTAGAAGGCTAACTTCGATTTGTCTTCTGACCATAATATCTTTGAGACGTCCGATCTACTTTATATTAGTCAGGATATACAAAACTTTCATAAAACGTAGATTAAGAAACTAATATAGTGAGTCTTGCTTTTCATGTTCTTGTTATTTTTCTTTTATTTAAAAATTGTTGGAGAAAAAAAAACTAACCAGTTGGAAAGAGTTAGCTTGTTGGTAAGTGCCCTTAGAACTTCACCCGAAGAGTTAGAAAATTCTTTAAAGATCAAAAGAATGTATTTTATATTTTAATAAATAATATTTTCTTAGCGAAAAATGTATTCTATATTAATAAAATGTATCGTTTGTTAGTATGACATGAGCATTGCATGAGCATTTTCACCTCAAAGAAGGAATATTAATATTTTGACTAGATTTTTTTAAATTAATTAAAGACAGGGTCGCGAGCAAAGCTACTTTGTCTGTCCCGGACCTTTGCGTGTGGTAGGTATCGCAAAATGCTTATGAAAGACAAATCATGATGATAAAAGATTGTTAGATAAAAATAAATAATAGTAATATAACTCCGCACGGACATTCTCGTCCTATTGTTTAAAATTGAGATATTTACTCATAGCTCGTAACATATGTGAAACTGAATGATATACACTAGAAAACCCAAGCATAAATTGCACTATATTTAGGTAAAACATTTTTTGAGCCCTAGTTTAAAAATTTATAATTTTATTTTTAAAGAATTAATGTCCTCATTTGTATGTTTGGACCGATGAAAAAAGATCAATATTGGCTCTACAAGGGTCAACACTCCGTATTAAAATGTTTACTTTCGGTTAAAATTTTGATAATTTTACTAGATGCATATCTTCATGTCATCTCATTGATATTAAATTTCTAATTTATACATTTTTACCCATAACAAATTTAAATATTGAATATTTAAGTCTAAAATGGAGATATATCATTGTTGTACAAAATTCTCCTAAGAGGTTTAAGGGGAAATAACATACACTTTTTGAGAGACGTACTTATATTTAATTACTCTATGGCATTGGATAATTATTGCGTTGAAACTTAAGTAGTATCTCTTTACAACAAAAGCTCACAAAATTAATTTAATATATTTGCCAATATCTCAAAAACTGTTCGTTTTATAAAAATATATTTTATTTAAAAGTTTTTATTTTTAAAAGTACTAAAATTTTGCAATGATAAGATATTTAGTATCTCAAATAGTTGTGGAGTTACGGAAATTTCCACTTCTGTAAAGTACCCTAAAAGTAATTTTCATGGGAAAATGAAAATAGCCAGTTTATCTATTATCTTAATCAACGCCTAGCTACGAATTTTAATCAATCGGGGAATCATGAGACGTCGACATCGATCAAAGTTTCAGGTTATATCTTTTTACTTTGCTATATGAGCGTATGGCTTGAAAGTTATTGGTTTTATAGAAATATGCCTCAAATAAAATATTTTTATTACAAATAGATCTACATATTTGTAATTATAAAGAAATATGAAAAAAAGAGATAATTTACGCATCTGACCGGAGACCTTTAAGTCATTTTGCCGAAATATTGAGAGTAGCCATTTTGTTTGGAATATTTATAAATGTTTTGAGATGAAATTTAATAAAAATAGTTTGATCCGATTTTGAGAAAATAGACTTTATCTTTTTGCCCCTCAGTAGGGTTAGATATCCTATTCCGAAAAACCTTCGGGTCAACCCTATGAAAACCCTAAATACCAGGTTTTAGCCTGATCGGTAAAATAGTTTAGGCTCTAGTTGGAGGCACAGACAGGAAGACAGACAAACATACGGAAATTCAAAAACAACTTTTTCGGATTCGGGGTGTCATGAATCGTCGAGGTTCATCAAAACCTCAATCTCGATTTTTTTTTGACGATCACAACACTATCTCTACTTGTATGATAACGAAAAAGTAATAAGAAGGCCCGGGCAACTAAAAACACTTCTCCCGGGCACGCTGGGCAATTCAGCTGGTATGAAATAATTCTAAAGCGCTTGAGTACCATATACGAGTTTTCGTAGTTGTATGCGAAAAATATTACATGGAGGACTCGACTTCACTTCATTAGTAGATGAAAGCACAGGTTAAAATGCCCACTAGAAAGTTAAAGTTGAAATATATTATCAAGTACTGTCTACCTGTATAACAGTGTTACATCTGTATTTGATTTAGACTGAATGCAAAACATCCCAAGTATTATTAAACCAAATTCAAGACTTTGGGAGCCTTCTTTTTGAATAAAATTTTTACGTAAGGATACAGCCTAGTTTTCTAATATAAAAAATATCAAAGGTACAATATTGTATTTGTAATTATAAAGGTGTAGTATGTAAAAACAAAAGTATAATTTTTATATTATGACGAATAAACACATCAACACTATGTAGATCAATTCTTTGTGAAATGGTTTATTGCTGACCATGCCTAAATTTACCAAGGCTAAGGGTCAGTTTCATAATCAAATTTAGTACGCCTCAAGTGCGGTGCCACACTAAGTTCATGACGACACCTACCTAAACCTTGAATAGAATGGGCCAGTTTCCTATGCGAGAACGGCCCATTCCATTCGAGTTTAGGTAGGTGTCGTCTTGCATTTAGTATAGCGCCACACTTGAGGCGTACTAAATTTGACTATGAAACTGGCCCTAAGTATCTACTGTACTACTTTGAAGGATGTAGTGTAGATGACATAAAGGTCACAATACTCGAGCGATCCACTCTATTAGGGATACTTTACAAATCGATTAAAAATTTAGGAAAATACAGATATTTAAATTCTTTCCTTTTGGGGCTTGGAGCTTCCCTGGGATGAATAAGTTTGCTGCGGGACTCGCCAGAGTTAAAACATACAAATTACAATATACAATACGTTTCCCCCGAAGAGTATCAGTATTACTTTGGTTAACTACATGACTCTATCTTATAAGCTGCACCATAATGGAGCCCTGCAAGGTAGACTTGATACCTTTCATGGTAGACCAAAGGTACATGTTATCTAGAATAACAAAAGGAAGTGTTTTTGTGTGCGTTTGTACTTGTATGTGTGTTTGTGTGCGGTTCCCAGCCAAATCTACGGCACGCAGAGATCTGAAATTTTTATCATAGGTGGACGGAAGGGGGTCCGAATGCACCTAGAAGAGGATTTTTAAATTTTTAATCAGGCACTTTTAACAAATTTTTGAAGAAAATATTTTTTTATCTGGTTTAGAATTACGTTTCAGAGATACGGGTACAATGGACGGCGGTTTAGGGGGGGGGCTTATATAATTATTATACCACAGTGGGTCACGGGCAACGCCGTGTGGGATTGCTAGTAAGATATATTTATGAAGCTAGTCTTAAGTGAAGTTGAATATATATTGAAGGAGTGTATATTGTCCATGCCTACTCAGTACTGATGATGGCCAGCCTGAGAATGCTGTGTGGCCGCGCCTTAAAGAGTGAGAAGAAACTATTCTTTGTTTGTAGAAATTATACAGAAATATAGAATACTTCCATTGATAATTATATTTTGTTTGTGTGTGAAGAGAAATCCAATGTTTGACAAAGCTGTGTCCTGATTGGTCATAGAGAACGTAATGAAATAGCTTGAGCCAAAAAGTTGGAAGGAAGGAATGAATAGTTTTGTCTCCGGGCACTTGGACAGGTGTTTAATTGCTAAAAGGGTCGGATATCTACCCCTTCTTCCCTCTTCCTCCCACACACAGAGGTTTGTATTATTAAAAAAAAATCAAATTAATATTTTAATGGCATTTGGCCGTAAAAGAAGTTAAAACAGGCAATAAAAATCAAGCAGGTGACAATATCAACGTGTATAATTATCACTTATAAGATCAAATACAATCTTGCTTACGAGAGAAACACCGTGTTACAGAGTAAAACGTCATGACATGGTATAGTCTCCCTGATTAAAACTGGGCCCTGGGAGTAAGTTTGTATTCCTAAATCTCTGAAATACAATATGACAACTATTGACCTTTGAGAAGGTTCTATTCTCGAATCTCTACTATTTCGTCAACACTACCAATTGGTAAACTGAAACATATCCAAAAGTTGATCTAGGGGAGCCGTGGTTGAACTATGCCCGGTTAAACCAATTGAAAATCGAGAACTAAAACTAAGGATCATCGATAAGTACGCCCTCTTTAGTTATAAAAGCTCACTAAGCCTCTAGACACGTTAAGAAATAACAGTCTTGTCTATTACGCTTTATAAGACCATACCATTTTATAATGATCACTTTAACTTGATTCACTCATGGTTTTCAATGGCACATTAATCTTGGTTTGAAAAATAAATAGAATCGCTCTCTTACATATTCAAAGTATATTTTGTGGATTGGTTTAGGGACCTCTTTCAACTAAGTGAAATAGACACTGAAATACAATACTATAATAAATTGTATAAAGTTATGTAGAGGAAACATAATAAATAATATTTGCTGTTTATATTGACCGTGTGTAGCTTGCTATATTATTATTATTATTATTATTATTATTATTATTGTTAATATGGTATTCATACTATCGGTCAAATATATAGATGATAAATATATGATTGGAAGTATTCATACTTGAAAGTAGTTTCTATTATTGGAAGTATTCATACTTGAAAGTAGTTTCAATATTTTGGTAGCTTTCAGATACCTACTAATTTGTGGCAATTATAATAATTGATAGATAATTTATTATAATGTTTTTTTGTGACAGGATGATCTAAAATAATGTCTTAGTATCTTAACGAATTGAAAGAGCAATTTTATCACTACAATACTATTTAATAAAATAACATTTTGAGATCATAAGAATTTTTTTTAGGAAATGAGTGGCCAACGTTAAAGTTTTACAATTATTAATGTATCAATTTGGCTACGAACCACTTCGGTGTCAGCATGATCTAAGTCTTCACTATTTACGAGACTGGCAGTGACGGGGAAATCGGGGTTCAAATTCTTGTTTAGTGTACTAAGAGTATTTTTTCCCCTAAAGGTATATCCTCTCTCCCTCCACGCAAATATAGATAGGTACACTTCCCCTAAGTTCAACTCTATGTGCTGAGTAACAGAAAGATAGTTATTTTTTACGAAATATTTTTTAAGGAAGAACTGTTTATTTTCATTTCCTAATGGTGAATATGTGAACTAATTTCTACCATGTGTATTATCGCCGTAACTGTTGAGTAGTTGCATGCTCTAATGCTCCCTGAAGAGATTGTTATGAAGTGATGGATCCTATTTATATCTCTGGCTGGTGGTGTGGCCTGTCGGTGAAACTGGAAACCTTTCCAGTGTACTGTTTGTGTTTGTTATTATTTTTATTTCTAAGTAGTAACCTAATCTCTGCTCCTAATGGT
This sequence comes from Timema californicum, assembly GCA_902141385.1. NCBI lineage: Eukaryota > Metazoa > Arthropoda > Insecta > Phasmatodea > Timematidae > Timema > Timema californicum. Next base: position 17,259 of record CABFOW010001150.1, on the reverse strand, counting down.
GGGGATTTGCTAATTTTTATGTGCTAAAGTTTCATCTTGTTGGTATCATTCGTTTTGCTAACTTTTGGAGCATTGTATCTTTTGTTTTTTACCCGTTCGGGCTATAATACTTATGCACTAATTACACTAATGGTTTTAAGGATAAGGAAGGTTATATTTATAGGAAGTGTTCCCATATTTGCGTGGAGGGAGAGTGGAAAACAATTTTGAAAAAACCCTCAGTGCACCCGACTGAGATTCGAACCTTGATCTCCCAGTCATCGGCAGTCAAATCTACTTCGAGAGTAGTGACTTAAACCACGCGGCCACCGAAGAGGGTCACATTGTATCTTGTTTTACAATTCGTTGAGTCCTTTTTAGAAGCCTCCCTCTCCCTTTTGAAATTGAAAGAGTTTTACTTTTTTCAGTAACTTTGATTTAAAAATATTTAGCAATACATTAATACACATTTCCAATTATATGATATAGTAATATAGAGAGAGGAGAGAATGTATGCGTGGGCTGGTATACCTACTCATCCCAACACATTAACCTAATAATTGCATGTATGTATAAACTGAACGGGTTGTAATACTTGGTACCGAAACAATTTTTTATAATTTTTACAGGACACTTACTTTAAATCGAGTTTTAATTTTCTGGAACTATACTTATTTTAGGCTCCAAATCAACTAAATTTAATATAATTTTACACCATGGTAGAACTAAAACCCATTTCTCCCAAGTTGAGGACCATAAAACCGCTCCCTTTGCTAACATCTTAGTAGAGTTGTATTAACTACCTTAGCTAGGTGGTACCCTATGGTAACATCTACTATCAATAAATTGTATTTTCATTTACTCTTGTGCCATAAGTAGCTAACACCTATTTAAACAATAATCCCTTAATTAACAGATATATAAAGATGGATTTGGATAAAATGTACCACAGCTTCCCCTATTAAAGTACACAAAACCATCCCAAAATACTCTTGGTCAATAATCAGCTAAGTTCTTCCAAGTAAATAGTCCACTACAGTATTCATGTTGTTAAACATTCATGAAGAGTCCCAGAAATGTTCCGTTGGCAATAAATTGATGAACTGTAGGGATAAGACCAAACTTTGTACCATTAAAGTGCGGGAGACATTCCAGTTTGCTGAACGAATCGAGGGACAGTCTTTTCAAACATGGTCTATTCTCATTTGACTGATCACTAAGTTATTTCAATGTTTGTAATAAATATCACCAATAATACCAAAGTATCAATCAATTATGATTACACATATATAACATTGAAAGAAAAATCTCATTTATTTAATAAATTATAAGAGACTTGTCATGCTAAACCAAAGATCATGGTTTAAACTCCACGTACAAGTGTCATTTTTCAATCTACGAGTATAATTGAGTATTTATGAACAGGAGTTATTATTGACAAAATATTCATTTCCATGAATTGTAAAACTTTATTTATAACACAATAGTGAATATGATCTCTATTGGGTGACCTGTTGGTCTTGGGTAAAGGTGTTAAACTTCTGTACTGGGGTCCAGGGTTCAATCCTCTGTCCCGGCAAAGATTTATCTGATTGCCAAACACTTCCTTCACCTATAACAAGACGTATATTAATCACAACTTGTGAATGTGTTGAATGCCAGGCCTCCACTATGGTTCGGATACCACGTTAACTGTAAGTCCTCCATTCCATCTCATAATCATATTACCATTACACATTATCGTAAGTGCGTGTAACCCTAACGGGTAGTAAGAAGTGGTGCTAATAATAATAATAATAATAATAATAATAATAATAATATTAATACAATTATTGTTTTGAAGGCAATATCAAAAGACAATCCATGTGAGAAATTATTTCGTTTTTAATAGAGATTTGCTTACAGTTTCAAAGTATTCCTGTAACGCAAAATTAGTGGAGCAATGAGCTGTCCCAGATTGTAGTAGTCTCTATTTGTTTTTTAATTCCCTGTGAACTGTGCATATACACTTATTTTTAATAATAGTGTATATAATCAAGTGTTCAAAAGTCCGATATGAATTTTTATAAATTTAAAAGTAATCTCCATGTTTTCAAATAATATTATACTACTATAAAACCACACGGCTGACTCACTCACTGATATTAATGTTTACCCACTACCAGATGAGTTAGAAACTTGAAATTTGGCAAACTTATATCTTATAGCTTGTAACCAACAGGAAAATTCCAAAAAGTAAAAAAACAAAAACAATTTTTAACCCCCGAAAATAATTCAAAATGGCGGAGCAACTTTAAAGTCGGTGCGGACCTTTCTTTGGAGGTCTCTTGTGGCTAAACGGTAAGACCTATCAAAAAACGGCTCTGGACTTACATTAGTTTACATCCACTAGTAAAAAAAACACTGAAGGCTCAGGGGTGTAGCCCCCAACTAACAAAACGAGTTCAATTTATACATCGAAAAATGTAAAGGCCACTTCTATTTAAACATTCAGAGCCTTTTCATTTAATTGGCTGCTCACAAACCTGTGTTGTTACACATACAAGGTCTAGTCACGACTATATTGCTAATTCAACATGGACAATAAATGGTTATCATAGATACCACTTTATCCCTACAGAAAATATGTTATTGGTTTTATTTGAAACTAATATTGTTTGGTCTGGGCTTACATAGCACACGGGGATTGAAGCCATCTCGATAAGAAAACAATGGGAATGAAAGAAGAGTAATATTTCTGGGAGACATTCCAAGAAAGATGATCGGAACGAATAGAGCCGTGGTGGGAACTATGAGCTTGATTTCTGCCAGGAAGGTTTCAATATTATTAAAGTGGTTAAAATGTATTCGTCTTACATATTTTATTGACCTCGTATACTAACTGGTATTTTAATTTATTAGACTGATTTTTACACACCTGGCTCAAAAATGTCTGACAAAAGAAGGACCAAACGACAACTCGTAGTTGCCATGGAATGTGTATATATGTGTATTTCAGGTGTGGTTTGGATTCAGCTTTCAATCAAAAGTAATCATGGACACAAACAGAAAAATGAATTCGAGTAACACTGATTCTAACGCATATTTCCTAAGAGGCAAAAAACAAAGGATTATTTTTTAACAATTCTTGGTTTAGTGATAAGAGTACCGGCGTGCTTAGCCAGGATTCAATTTACGTGTCCAAGTGTTATTCTTAAATATATAACATATATATTTTAATCATCCCAGAAATAAAAGCTTCCTTTTCATGGGTCTCAAACTATGAATGCCTTGGGATTCATGTTCTGACAAAATAGCTCGTGTGTTAGCCAAAACAAATAAAAATAATTTAAAACCCCTTAGTTTAGGTTTTAAATTTAGTTTTTGATAGTAAAGTGTCTAAATTTAATTTTAGGACCTAGATATTAAAATTAATACTTATTCAAAGGGAAATATTGCAAGTAATGAAGTACATAGTTAAACCATTTAGTTTATTGTAAAAAAAAATGCATTTTTAGCTTGATACAGTTGATATCACTCTTTGTGGTTTTATTCATTACATTCTGCACGCATTATTTAAAATACAACTAATCTAAAGCAAGCCGAAAATAAAACATTAAAATCTAATTTGTGTTTACATTTACGTTACTTAAATTATAGAATCAAATCGCAGCTGACAAATAATTGAGAATATATACCTTTATGTGGCCCACCCGTTCTAATGGAACTAGAAAACAATTTATTTGAATGATACAATTGAAATAATATTAATTTGTGCTCAATTTTATGTCCATGCAATTCATTATGATAATAAAATTACAAACTATTACGGTTTGATTTCTAGGGTAGATATAATGATTTATAAATTATATAATTATTAGATTTGCCAATCACACTTAACACACTAAACTCATTATGTTTGATTGCGTACCATGAGTTTATGATAAATAGTAATAAACATAGTTAATTAAGCCTCTAAAGCGACCTGATGTGCTGTGTATTAGTATTTTGTATGTATCAGTTTCTTGATTTACACATTTTTATGAGTGATTAGATATTATTATTATTATTATCACCGCGTCTTACTACCCGTTCGGGTTATACGTACTTACACTAATGTAATGTGTAATGGTAGGGTGATTGTGAGATGAAATGAAAAACATACCGTTTAACGTGGAATCCGAACCACAGTGGAGGCCTGGCATTCCTCACATTCACAAGTATGTCTTGTCAGAGGTGAAGGAAGGGTTTAGTAATCAGATAAATCTTTGCCGGGACCGAGGATTGAACCCCGGCCGCCAGCAAAGAAGTCTAACACCTAACCCCTAGACCGCTAGGTCACCGATTATATATTATTATTTGCACCGCGTCTTACTACCCGTTCGGGTTATACGCAGATTAGATATTGAAAGTGTATTATTACATTTATACAACCCCGTCTCCCCAATGGTTCCTCATATACGTATTGTGGTGTGATGGGGTGGGGATAGAGGTGTTTTAAGTTTAGCACCAGTGGGTACCCACCCACATGAAGGGATAATTCATAGCCCCAGGGGTTCCGGATATACCTATGGAGGTACTAACAGGGAGGGGTGGAGTTGGCTTTTGGGGTTAAGTAATTTTAATTAGCCTATATGTTAACCGACCGTCCATGCGATATTTCGGCTCAATCCATGTAGTAGTTTTTCAGCTACGAAGATTATTCTGGGGGTGGTTAGGGAGATGGGGGCTTGGAGGGGGGCTCGAAGTCTAGTACCTGTGGGTACCAACAACCCGATGGGCAACTCCTTAGCTTCAGTGGCTCAGGAGATATACCTGGGTGAGGAAGGAGAGGGAGGTTAGTGTTTTAGGTTAAGCAGTGTAAGTAGTTTTAATTAGCCTACATGTTTATCGAAAGTCTGATTTACCCCCGTACGAAATTGAAGTTCAACTTGTGTGATGGTTTTTAAGTGAAAGGGCTAAGTATTTTATAGAACAAGACACAATGGCAGTGAGATTACTTCATGGTATAGTAGTAGATTGGATTATATATGTGGTTAATATTTCAGAAGACCAGATTAAAGTACTGCTTTGAAGATTCTCCAAGTTATCCTTATTTATCTCATGGAAATGTCGAAGATTAGGTCTTACTGAACAAAATGTTTACTAATGTGCTTTCAATATAACTGATGCACTAAGCTCACAACTTGTAACCAAAGTGAACTAAGATTGATGTACACTCTATTTAACAATGTACCCCATAAAGGTTCTACTGTCCAATTAAATTTAATAAAAATGCCTAGTTGAAATTTTAAATGCCTCGTAAGAAATAACGGTGAAAATAAAAGTAATTTACTGCGAAAGGAATTTGAAAAAATACTAAGGCTGCATTTAATACAAAGAGCGAATTAGAAGTATTTCTACAAGCAAGGCAGCTCCCCCCCTCCCCATCCACTTCACTAAATATAGATTACCCATAGTATTAACAAAATACATCTCCTATTCATAAGAAATACAATTAGAGTCTTAGTACAAACAAAAGCCACTGATTATAAGGGAAAATGATGTGCTGATTACGAAAATGACATTAATTCTGTTTTTTACGTCTACATCAAAAGAAATACTCAAACTATACACAGATTTAAATTGTGTAGTGAATGACCACATCTTAGGACCGTACACTTATACATATAAAATGCAATAATCATCATTTATATTACAGTTTTATTAATTGAGCTTATGATACAAAGTAGATTCTTTCCCATCATGCAGTATCCAACAACCATGATGCCGCTTTTATATCGTTGATATGTCATTATAACATTTTCCTCTTGCTCATCCCTCACAGATCACCAATTTTCAGGAAAAAACCCCAGATGTGAATGTATAAAATAGAATTTCAAATATATTTGGCATCCTATACATTTAAAGCAATGTAAAACGGTGACACTAAAAATTAATAATTATTGTCTTTATTCCTGTTTCCAAGAAATCCATACAAAACTGTTATAAATGAACATTAAGATGCCAGCTCAGTACCTTGTAGATTAGAATCAAATACATCATCTTTAAGAAGTTAACTTATTTGGGGTTAAATGAAAATTCATTCTTTCTGTTTAGCATTTGCTCTGTTGGTAAAAACGTCTTTAAGGCAGGGAAATCAGCTCAATTCCTATTTCATCCAAAGCCTTAACGAAATTCATTAGTAAACCAAGCGTTATAATATGTAAAGGAGGAAGAACAAATTGTAAAGATCAACCAGGGAAACATATCTTATATTTTATTTTTTCTGGTTAGTATTAGCTTTTCATTTCTCCTTGTGGCACAATTTTCTGTTGTCCGACCATTCCACGAACATAGAAAACATGAATATTTTGAAAACCTCCCTAATACCCGTAAGTATTACAATAACCTTTATATCACCACACACATGCTGAGAGTAGTCTTTGTATTTTACTGCACTCAGAATCTTCAACATACTTTCAGACGTTTCTTTCAAGCCAGTGACATTAATTAGAGGAACTGATGGATGTTTGTTTCCGTTATGCTTTAGAACTGCTTTCAAACTTAATTTCGATGCAGCAATAATAATTTTATGACATCTATTAGGATTGTGTTCAGTGCCTTGTTCTTTCATAAGAGAATTAATATATTTTCCATACTGTCCACCATCATGAAATACTTAGTCCTACACTTTACTGCATAACCGTGGTGAAGCGGTCAGTTCACCTGGCTACAAACCTAGGTGTCCCGTGTTTGATTCCTGGACGGTACCTTGTGTATTTTTTCCCGAAAGGAGAATTACCCCATTGGTCACCGGGTTTTGGTGAAATAGGCTTAAGTTAAGTTTAAGTGTTTCCACTGGTTTCGCAGCCACATACTCAATATCACCCTGATCTCATCTCATCGGGACATGGAGAGATCCTCCACGGAAAGGATGTACGATTAGTACGAAGGATGTAGCCCAGACGCGTAATATTATTATTTTTACTTCACTGCATTGTCTCTATACAATGTTACTTTAGTTCCTGATTAGAGTAATTTCCATTGCTATTAACACAGCAAGTATTCAATATGTGAAATATTGGCTTTATTGAAGATATTATTTTTGGATATTTGATAATGTGCTTGTTTTTTTTTTACTTCTTTGATATATTAGTAATTCAGAAATACCAATCATCAACGTTGTTACGTGGTTCTCACCATAAGATGGTACATCTTTGATATATTAGTCATTCAGAAATACCAATCATCAACGTTGTTACGTGGTTCTCACCACAAGATGGTACATCTTTGATATATTAGTCATTCAGAAATACCAATGATCAAAGTTGTTACGTGGTTCTCACCACAAGATGGTACATCAAAAGGCAATGCTTTTAAGTTTCCAGCTAGCCACATTTTCAGAATAATTTTCGGCTAAAATAGGACATGTGTAGCCCAGTTTCAGTCAAAGTCACCAATCTTGAAACAAAAGTACGAAGAATGTACGTTCAGTATTGGTATAGATTTTCTTTATCTGGGTTTTTTTTGTGTGTGATCACAAACATTGTAGACACTGCCAAGGTAATTAAGACACTTATTTTACTTCGGCATTATAACAAAACATTGGTAAACAAAACACAAAAGATAAAAACACTCTACAAATAAACACATACCAATCGCACAAGTGCTAACGCTATATGTGTACCTTTGTAATTAAAAAAAAGAGATTGTGTTAGCATACGAAGTACAACGACTATACTCTTCGAGACACTACTGACATCTATGATCAAATGAGAAAAATAAAATAGCTTATGTATTTGATCAGTGTCATGTTTTATTGTTTGCTTGCAACAAATATACTGTAGGCTATAATATATAATATATTATGTAAGACCAGGGACATATTATCTTCCCTTAATTGAAGTAAAATAATAACGCGTGAACACAAACACTTCTACAGACAAACGTTGCAATGTTATGTCAAATTTTTTATTTTCATTTCCGAGATATAGTTATATATACACAAATTAAATAAAAACAGACAAAATGTTATGAGAAGTTGAATCATGTTGACTAGTGTAATTGGAATGTATCTGTGCAAGAAAAATAGAAATAAATAATTATTCAAACAAAAGTAAGCTCTTTTTGCCTTGCATGTCTTGACAAGATACCGGTGCGTGGAAATTTAGATTGTAGTAAAAAAATCACGCCAGTAGATGGAGTTTAAAAAAAAAATTGTCTTATATTTTACTGATACTAATTTACCACAAAGCAATTAAATAAATTACCTTGTGCATAAAGAAAACAGTAACCTTGTTAAAAAAAATATTTTTACAACCTAATACCACTATTAAGTTAACTTTAATCTCTTTACAATACATAAATCACACAAATAGATAAATTTAACGCTAACATAGAATAGTTTGGTCTTTCAGAAAGCTAGTTTGTCCTTACCAAACATCCTTCCTTATGGATAAATACAGCACCACCTAACCTACCTAACTTTAAATTAATTAGCTTAACTTAGATTTAATCTATAATAGTTTTTATTTTTAATGATATTTGAGTGTGCAAATAAAAATAAATATTAAAAACCAGATAGTTCAGAAAGTAAAGATTCCTTAGTTAGTGGATGAACTATATACTAAGTTGTATTTTGGAGTGTATACTAATATTCTAGAGGAAGCGAAACATTTTAATAAAGAAGAGTCAGTATTAGTGAGGATAATATATGTTAAAATATTTTTAATAATGATTGGGATCAAACTAATAATCTTCTAACTACAACAAAGTCAAGTGTGTTAAATCCAGGACCAAACTGTATTGTGTCTCAAATAAAATTACTTACCTATTATGTGAAATTAGAAACTTCAAAAGTTCACTGCCGCACTTACAAAAGTACGACACCTGTCCCTAACTATAGATAACTCTACCTAGTCCACCTCATTACAACCTTTATCTTTCAGATCTATTCTAATGATATCCTTCTATATGCATCTAGGTCTTTACAATGGTCTCTTCCCATTGGGTTCGCCAGGCAATACCCTGAACACGGTTATAGATTCTTCCATTCGAACTGCATGTCCTGCCAACAGTAATCTGCAAGATTTGATTATCCTAACAATGGCTTGTGATTAGTTCAGGGTATGTAACTCATAGTTATTTAACCTCCTCCACTTACTAGTATCTTTATTCCTTTCTGGACCAAATATCTTCCGAGGCACCTTGTTTTCGAACACCCTAAATTAATTTTCATCAAACACACTAAATTGATGTTCGTCATTTAAGGTAACAAATAACAAATATAGAGACAAATGGTAAAACTATGATTTTGTATATTCTGAGTTGTACATTCCTTAATAGCAGTTGATATGTCAACAACTTATTGACAGAGTAATAGCATACATTTCCCGAGTGTAATATTTTCCTATTTTCCACTTTAAAATTGTTATTATTAGATAAATATGTTCCAAAATATTTAAACTCATTCACCACCTCAAATAGTATGTCGTTCGCAGTAATATCTATCTTATCATCAATCGGTGTTTTCTCTGTGATAATATACTTAGTATTTTTAGAATTCACTCCTAAATTTATTTATTTCCTAGCCTCTAATAAAATTTCTGCATTTATTGCAACAGTTTCTTCACTATTTATAACCTAACAAACCTAGATCATATGCATATCCTAATAGCTGTATTGCTCCATTTAATATCAAGCCTCCCCCCCTTTTTTTTTTTGCATTACCATAAGAGTATAAGTCAAGTCTAAAATGAAAAGTAGTGGGGAAATTACGCCAAAATGAATTTAGTATCTAATATTGATTCGGCCATGCAAACATAATCAATTCATCCAACTCAAAGTTACATAACTTTTACCACAAATAATCAGAATTTCTCTTGCTCGTCACTTCTCTTTAGGTCCTCATTCACAACATAATTGTAAGCGTTTGTGCAACAATAAACTGATACGATGCTCTGTCCTTCAGTAAACAGTAGACGGCTATTTGTCAGACATCAGCGTCCTTCATTTCCTCTCCATTCATTCCCCTGAGCGTCGCTTCCCCTCCACCCCCTTCTCGGCACATCCTGAACTTGCAAGGTATCTCCTTTTACTTACGGAATTCCACTTCTGACGCAAACAATAACGAAATAGAGGTTTTAATTTTATCTTTTAATAATTCATTCCATTAATAATATAGTGAGTGATATGGTCGTTTTACAAAACAGCTATCAAAATATATTAAATGTAAGATAAATAAAGTAGGTATCACTGATAAAAGTCAATACATTGCTATTAAATTGTAAAATTAATATCATACGTAAAAATCATCAACTTTAAGGCATGCAGGCCCATATAATAAAATATATTTATTAGTTTTTTTTCACTTTCAAATATTCTATCTTTCATATTGGATCAGACTTACTAACTTATTACCGAACTACTCTATTTATTTAGAGCAATAGCACATATAACACATGATGGTAGCAGCTCTCGAATTACAAACTAACTTAACCTGGGGCAGAAACTGTACTATATTTATACGAGGATGAATATATTCAAGAATAGAACATCACTTTTCTTACACCTGTTCATTAAAACATGACAGACTCTTATGAACACATGGTCACAGCTTGGTATCAGGACATGGCATTGTGTGAATTGACAAGCTCGTGTGGATCAAGATTTCCTACATTTTAATATAATTAACATATAAACAATATTTTTTTTTATGCAGAGACATGGAACTCTCAGTAAATATGTGTTGGTTAAAAGTAAAGCAAAATAATATTATAAATATCACTTATATTTTCTCACATCACTCTACATAAGCAAACGATTAAATATTTATGTATGAAACTTACACACTGGAATATATTTCGGGATATGTTTCACGTCTCATTTATCAACCTATATTGTAATTGTGTTTGAGTAAGAGCTGAATCCAGACCATATATTAGCTAGGATATGTTTCACGTCTCATTTATCAACCTATATTGTAATTGTGTTTGAGTAAGAGCTGAATCCAGACCATATATTAGCTAGGATATGTTTCACGTCTCATTTATCAACCTATATTGTAATTGTGTTTGAGTAAGAGCTGAATCCAGACCATATATTAGCTAGGATATGACTCTCATCAGTGTTATAAGTGCCGGGACTGTCAAGTGTGGCTTGTCAATTATGCGAAGGTCAGGGTGCGAGTCTCAGTTAGGTGTACTGATTGTGGTTTGTACTAAATTAACTCTCCTACTTTTCCTCCACGCAAAAGAGGGTACATTTTATCTCGTTTTTATCTTATTCATCTTTGCATAATAGTATTACTAAATGCAGATAATCCGGACGAATATTAAAACGCGAAAGCAAAAACCACAATAAGAAATGCGTTGCAAGGTGTAAGTTAACAAGATAATTTCTTAGTGTGGCTAACCTGTATTTAGATGAGACATGATAAACTTGATATTAAATGAGGCTATCATTACGGTATTATTTCATAGGATTTATTTAATAAAGGTCAATGTCGCTCGACGAAGAATATGTTATTATTGGTTAAAATACAATTATATATATATATATATATATATATATATAT
>CABFOW010001149.1:139291-168406 GCA_902141385.1 Timema californicum | reverse complement strand
AAATTTAGTAGTTTCATCGCTTTTTTTAGTGTCAAACAAGTCCATATTTGTTGTTTAAGAAATTAGACACCCCTATGCCTAAAATAACTAGCCGAGGTAATATTAAAAAGGTATCATGGTGGGTGCTTTGTGTTTTCCAAATTTGGTTGAGATCCTAATACATGTATATATATTATTTATTACATTTGTGGATAGAGGGTGTCATGTGGTCAGCACAATGAACCCTCTGACCGTTAATCTCACTTTTCTAGACAGGAGCCGCTACTGATTTATTCAGCTTATTTAGCTTTATTTAGCTTCTCATTTTTTCTCACTAGGCTGAGCTCGTACCCCGTTCCAAACCCACTGCTTCTAAAAAAAATCTGTAATCTCTGGGGATCGAACCCGGGACCTCTGGATCTGTAGCCAGAAACTCTGACAGAGTGTGTATTTAACGCACACTTTCTGAATAATCTGATCATCTCAGCACATGGTTTAAAACAAAAAAAAAGTCACTTTATCCTCCAGACGTTAATTCATCAATGTGGGAATGTAAACTCCAATTTCACAAATAATACTCGTTGGCAATCTCAGGAATCAAATTCAAGACCCTTAGCTCGGCGAACATGCTCGCTACGCACCTAACTAAGATGTTGGACTTTGATACTCTTCGGTTAGTTTAAAAGTTATAGAGAAGAGGCATAAAAACAGTATCGGCGTGTTTTTTACCTCTTTTTTCATTGTAAAAAAAGGCTAAACAAGAATGATAACTAAGGAAAAGAGGGAAAGCGAAACTAAGATAACCTAATTGCCCTTTCAAACTGATTGTTGATATCCTGTTAACAATCTTAAGCATTCCTTTCGCACATATCCAAATAAAATATAAATAAAACTCTTCCATATTATCTGCTTTTGAATGTGCTTATATCCAGTTGCATGTTGTATATATATAATACGTTAATTTGTTGAAATTTATTTTTCATCAATCTAAATCCTGCTTATTAGGAATAATTTTATTTGCACACACGATAGGGCAACTTAACGCGTCGTGGATTGTTCTTCTGCAAGGTTGTTTGACGAGAGAAATTTTTAGTTTATTGAGACGCGGACCTTTTCTCTGTAAGATTATAGCATGGCTTTGAAAATTTGAGAATAGTTCGACACAGACCTTTCCTACGGTAAGGTTGCGGACCTAATGAAGAGAGGAGCCTCCTTTTTGAGTATATATCTCATTTTAAAAAAAATCATTCTATTAGGTTGTTTTTGTTATTCTTTCTTTAGTTACACCATGCTCCACTCGCTCTATAAGCGAGGGAAAGCGATAGAGAGAATTTTCGAAGGGATGTTTCACAAGTATTTGCAATTGGAGTGGGGGTTTGTGAACAAAAGGACTCGGTTGTCAACAACTAGGGAAAAAATCACCCAGATGTGCGAGAAGATTTCCTAACACAGGTGGATCCATTTAGTTTTATGTTCTGAAACTATTCATTAATTTGGAATATGTCAAGGTTGGGAACGTTTGATTTAAATTATTGTTAAATGAAAAATCTATTTAGTTACAGAGTATAAACACTATTCATCGTTATAAAATGTAATATTATCATTCAACTTGCAAATTGGGAACATTAAGTTGCTGGAAAGCTCGCTCTTCGCAGCAGGTGTGGCGGGCGCACTCCTAATTAACAAAACACAGGAGGCTGCACGTTCCTAATAATATAAGTCTTCAGCCCGCAAGAACCAAGGACGTTTCCTTGCCCCTTTCAAACCGCAATCCTTTTCACAGCGACTGGCCATCGTTAACTAAATAACCGCATAAACAGAACGAACGCTTTACTCTTGCTAATGTTTTTTTATATAATAAATAGTTTGAGTGTTTTCTAAACCACACCTATTATTTCTAGCACATACTTTATAAACTGATTTAACTCAATACAGTACATCTAATGTTACACACCCAGCCATAGCTTTTAAAAGTTAGATAGCAGAACTAACTCGTATGAACATAGTTTAATATTCGTCAACACTTGAAATCGAACCATGGTTCCCTATACATGTGAGGGATTACTCTAACCACTGGGTCACAATAACAGTCTGGTATAATTGTTAATGTACACCTGTAATTTATTACTTGCGCTTCTACATGGTCTCTTTTTTATTTATTTTTTATTTTCCCGCCATCTTGATAATATTTCTCCCACCGACACCCTAATAAAGTTAATTTTAAGGCGTGTAAAGGTGACTCACAGTATAACTTAACTCGTTCCCAGCACAAATATTCAGATCTAAGACCAGTAATTTACCACTTATTAAAAAGTAATATATTCCCCCTACTCTGTTTCACACTGAACGACTTTTGATCCTTGATGGAAATCCAACCTGGGACTCTTAGATATGAAGGAAGGAACTCGATTGAGTAAAGAAAGCAATGTGTAGAAACTACTAACGTATTGGATATGTGCAGTAATCTCGTATTATTCAATACTTACTTTTTTTTAAATGTGGCTTACGCCAAAATGTAGGCGAAATATATCAAACATGCCCGTAGAGTTATTTAAAAAAAAATATTATAGTTTACTTTTATTTTTATTTTTAAGTTTATGATTAGGTTAAACAAATTTATTTTCAACAAAATTTAATTTGATCTATCGCGATTCAGGGATGACCTGACAAAGACAGATATAGTCTTTCCTAAACAGGTAAGGTCAAGTCAGGTTTAACTTGGGTCACCACAGGAAATTCTATGATAATTGAGAACTATGCATGGGTATTTGAAGCTAAAGAACGGCCTTCCACATAAAATAATAGAGCTGTAGAAGGCTATTTCCCTTCGAGTAGGTGGTACCCTTAGTAATATAACTACAAGCTTCGTTGGTCGACTGGTTTGAGGTTACAATCTTGTAGTAGAGTGGACTGTCGATGATGGGGCTTGGATACCATTCAGGTGTACTGGAGTTACTTTTTCTTAAATGTTTTTACACTTACTATCGACACGCAAACGCAGGTACCCTTCCACTAAATTCAACCTTCATCTTTAATATATTAGTGTAATTTAGTACATACTAGTATAACCCAAACAGGTAGTAAGATGCGGTGGTAAAAACATAAAATAACTCGTAAATTTGACCACCTTCTAGTTTGTATGTCATTCAGATCATTAAATAGGCTACACTGTTCCCCTAAAGAGAGTAATCGTTCTAAAGCTGCATGTACCTCGTGTTCGCTTGTTTTATATGTTCCCACGCTCTCCTCGTCTCTCTCCATAACAGGGTGTTTGCTCACTGTCGATAATTGCCTCAGGATATCTCACGGGCAAACTCGCACTTCGCTGACACGAATTTATAGTTTCAGTTGCGGTTACTATGCCTGCGTGAAAGCCACTACACCTTCGTGCTAGATGCGCAACACTCCCTAGTTCAGTCGGTAGCATGTCTGTCTACCGAGTTAAGGGTCCTGGGTTCGATTTTCGATATAGCCAAAATATGTATGTTAAGTTGGTGAAATGTGAGTTTCCCTTTTCACAATTTTGAATTGACATCCGGGGGTCTTTATGTTGTGTTTGTTCTAGATTTAAGTTAGTTTATATTTCCTGTACTTATATAATCAATTAGTTTAAAAAGTACATGATACCTAAAAAAATTACTTAAGGGCTCTGGGGTGCATTTCAATAAAGCACTTAACGCTACCAGTGATGAGGTTAACAATAAAGTTGGCTCGATGCCTGCGTGCTCAACAGGTCGAACCTAACTCTTGACCCGGAAGGATGGTACTCTAGTTCGACTTCTGGCCAGATGAAGGAAACTAAAGAGGGTATGTTCCTCTCACCCCTCCTCATGAAAGTGGGTTTTCTTTCCTTCTTCCCAATCCGTCTCTTACCTTACCCATTTAGATTAGGTTGTTAATAACCCTTTTTCGTCAGGCACAAATAAAAAAACTGTAATCAGGCTGTAACTACCTTGTATGTTTTATCACTAGAAATTATTAACTAAAAACACTCCAGAAATTTTGCTTGGAATCATGTTCATGTGTAAAAGAATTGCGAATATATTATCTCTCATACACATATGATAAAATTTTGTTTTTTCCCCCTTTTTATATTAAATTGTTCCACTTCTCTTGGATTTTAGCTCGTCCAATAAAGAGCCTTGTTTGTTTAAACGAAACTTTAAATTAAAACCACGCCCTCTGTATTGCCATGTTCTGTGTAGCAGTCGAACGCTTTGCTTACACGACTTGTGTCAATATTGGTTCAAATGTGCACTCTGTTTTAATTTTATGCTGTGCGGATTAATTATAAATCAGATATGAGTATTGCACTTTGCTTCTCTCTCCTTTTCCCCGCGAAAAAAAAAAGTATAAATGATTAAAAAGCTTTTGTAAAAGTATTTTAGTACATTTAATTTTATTGATTTAAAAAAACTATTTTCTTGTAACTTATTTTATCTGTTCGATAGATACAAAATATTAATAACGACTTATTATAGCAATAAGGGTGAGGAAGGTAGGGTAGAGGAAATACAAGTTCTTTATAAAATTATGCTTTAGGCCCCTTAACCCCCGCCCCACCTCGATCATTTTCACCTGTTCAGGATAAGTGTGTTCCACCACCTCATCTTCTCCCAACTTTTCTTTTTATATATTATTATTATTATTATTATTATTATGTGTTCTGACTTAAGACAGATCCATTTCTTTTATCAGTGAACTAAAACCGCGAATTCGCTCTGTCCTTTGCCTCCTTCCTAAGCTCCTCTTTTCCTCATTCGTTACTTATATGACGTCGTGCAGAAGACAGTTCCTCCTAAGGCTGTGCCCAATCCAGTTTGCTTTGCACCGAAGAATCACATCCATAATGGTTCTCTTCTCACCCACTCTTCTTAGGACTTCATTTGTCATGTCATTTGTTCATTTCAAGGCTCTCTGAGTATTGCTTTTCCATCTTCCTAGAAGTCCAAGTTTCTGACCATATATCGCAATACTCAAACCAAATGAAGCATTTTGTCAGTTTCTTCCTTAGTTTCAAACTTTGACTTGCTGGTCAGCAGTAACCTCTTCTTGTTGAAAGCTTTTTTGGTCATGGCGATCCTCGACCTAATTTCCTTGGTGCAGTAGGCATCAGCAGACTTAGATTTATACTTTTTTTAAATTTTACCCCCTAAAACTTTACATCCATTAATGTCTCCAGCCTGTGTCATTTTTTATTCAAGCTATATATTTTCCACCACCGGCCTGTGGTAGTTTCCTATGCCTTATCTTACAAGACTAGGACAGGCACAATATCTAGTCTCCGGCCGTTATTTATCAATTTGTGAGAGAGTAAACCAAAATTTCACCAATGGTCAATTTTCAGCCATGCTGGGAATCGAACCCGGGACCCTTTACTCAATAGTCAAGACAAGCTACCGACTGAGCTAAGGCGTCGGATCCCTCCTAAAACTATACATATTAAATCTAGAGTATTTTTTATGTGTGTCCTTAGCCAATATTAAAAAAGAAAGATTTTAGCGATTTTAGTCTTAAATGTATTATTGAAATCGGTTTCTTTAGGTTAAATGTTTTCTATTAAAATCTTAAGAAACAGGCAAATTTGCTTATAAACTTAATAAAACTTTACGAAAACCCTTTTACGCCAGAAAATTACGCATAGATAAGTAACAAACACCACGAGACATGCGTATAACCTGAACAGGTAGCAAGCCACGGTGCTAAAATAAACCTCCGCAAGCCATTGTTTCGACGCTCTACGGCGTCATCCTCAGACTACATTAAAGAAAAACAAAGAAAATGCAACTAATTATGGTTCAAGTAAAGGTGCGTTGGCCCATATAATAGAAAAAAATTTAACAAAGAGAGAAAGGACTGAACTGAAAAACTACAGCATAGTGAAGAATGAAATATCAAGCTTACCATGAACTACAGCCTGAATAAGGTGTTCCAGTTGAAACTCAACGTCAACTGGAACACCTTATTGGTTTTGACACCGTGTCTTACTATCCTTTCGGGCCATGTACTAATTACGTTAATGTGTTAGGGATTAGGAGGGTTGAATTTAGAAGTGTATCCACACTCGTGTGTAGAAATAGTGGAACATCATTTATGAAAAACTACCCTCAATTGACCCGACCGAGATTCAAACCCTTATTTGCAAACGGGCGAGCTAACCCTTTGTTCCAAACCTCCCTCCACATGAAGGGGCTCGTCTCATGGGTATCGCCTGCCAACTCTAATTTATGTTACCCGCGTCAAGCCGTTGTGTGCCGGGTGCTGGGGTGAAGCCAAGTAGCGAGCACAATGGAAACGCCTGTCGAAATGTGTCTTATGTTATCCGCCTTACTGTACTGCGTAAAGGGTAGACGGATGGGAGTGGCGTTAGTTTTCTTTCCTACAAGGTCTACAAAAATAGTTAAGGTTGGGTGAAAGGGGACGCGAGAAATGGCTAGTGCTTTGCAATTTTTATTTCTATAGCAAAACCTTTTTTTTAGCCAAAATAAATAGAATATATCTCCAGTAGAAACATAGAGTTTAATTTTCTTTGATATCTGTTATGCGCATAGTGGTATATAAACTACCCTAAAATTATTCGTAATTCGTAAAAATTATAACTTATTCTTATTTATAATAAAACTAAACCCATATAATCAATTTGAAGTCAAACTTCAAGGAAAATTTCAATTATATAAAAAAACAATTTGTTTTAAGTAAACTATTCTTAAATTAATTTATTTTAGAAAAATAAAGATATATTATTATATATCATCTAAAATAGTCCCCGATACTAATTTTAAACGAAATCGCTAGATTTATTTTTTTTTAAAATCAAATTTTACAAAAATCTTTGTTAATTGAACTACCCTTTAGTGAATCGTCCATTAAAAAACAAGTATATAGTTTTATTTGTCATATCAGTAGCTCCCTGGGTATACACTTTAAGCAAAATCGTCGGATACATCATAATGTTTCGAATTTTCGAAAATCTTTCATTAGTAAATTATCCTTAATTTCAGGGCTCGAGGTAAAATATTTTTTTAAAATCTCCTGAGTTATTTCCCTATAACCTCTACGTATAAAGTTTGAAAAAAATACATCAAATCGTGCTAGATCTGTGGCCAGGGACCAATAGACAGATTGTAAATCTGCTTTTTTTGGGTTCAAACACTAAGGGTAGACGGATAGGAGTGGCGTTAGTTTTCTTTACTTACAAGGTATACAAAAATAGTTAAGGTTGGGTGAAAGGGGACGCGAGAAATGGCTAGTGCTTTGCAGTTTTTATTTCTATAGCAAAACTTTTTTTAGCCAAAATAAATAGAATATATCTCCAGTAGAAACATAGAGTTTAATTTTCTTTTATATCTGTTATGTGCATAGTGGTATATAAACTACCCTAAAATTATTCGTAATTCGTAAAAATTATAACTTATTCTTATTTATAAAAAAAACTAAACCCATATAATCATTTTGAAGTCAAACTTCAAGGCAAACTTCGAAAAATTTCAATTTTTTAAAAACAACTTGTTGTAAGTAAACTATTCTTAAATTAATTTATTTTAGAAAAATAAAGATTCATTATTATATATCATCTAAAATAGTCCCCGATACTAATTTTGAACGAAATCGCTAGTTTTTTTTAAAACCTAATTTTACAAAAAAAAATTGTTATTTGAACTACCCTTTAGTGAATCGTCCCTTAAAAAATAAGTATAGAGTTTTATTTGTCATATCAGTAGCTCCCTGGGTATACATTTTAAGCATAATCGTCGGATACATCATAATGTTTCGAATTTTTGAAAATCTTTCATTAGTAAATTACCCTTAATTTCAGGGCTCGAGGTAAAATAAATGTTTTTAATCTCCTAAGTTATTGCCCTATAACCTCTACGTATCAAGTTTGAACGAAATCCATCAAATCGTGCTAGATCTGTGGCCAGGGACCAATAGACAGATTGTAAATCTGCTTTTTTTTTTGTTCAAACACAGCTAAAACGTAGAGATTCATCATCATACAAAGGCCGGAAACATTTTTACGATTACAATACTTTCTCTTGAGATTAAAAAACGCTATAACCAGAATGACGTCAACATTGAAATAACTCTGTCCAAGAATGTACCTTAACCAAGGGTAGGCCTGCTTAAACCTCCCGCCCCTAAAATAAAACCAGGCTTTCATACCCTAGTAAATAACCAAACCCCACGTGAATATTTAGAAGTGGCCAATGTCCGCCTTCTCTAAAACCTCTTCCCCTTCTTCAGCATCCTCAGGGGTGAGTCGAGAATTAGGGAGGGAGGTGAGGGGTAATATTTAGAACGCTCGGGCCAAACGAGAGGACTGACGCGGGGGATTTGGGGTCAGTAGGACCATTTTACGGACAAGTACAAATTATTGGATTGTTTTATGGCCCGTAAATGACTCTACTTATCAAAATACTTATTTTATATTTAATAAGCACGTTTAATATCAAGTATATTAACGACTTATTCTGCGAGATTGACAGGGTAACTTTAAATATATATTTTTTATTTGGCGCCGCATCTTACTACCCGTGCATGTTATAGGCCTATGTACTAACTACACTAATGGGCTAAGGATTATGAAGGCTTAATATAGAGGAAAGACACCCGCATTTGCGTGGAGAGAGAGAGAGAGAGAGTGGAAAGCAATTTAGGAAAGAAACTCAATGCATCCGACCGAGATTTGAACCTTGATCTCCCCATCATTGGCAGTCTAGTTTCCTGTGGTTTTATATAATATATATTCTATCTAAATAGTATGCTACCCCTATTTACTGAATTTTCAAGCAACTGGAACAGTATTTACTTGGAATAGGTTTTATAAAACACATACGGTGGTGGTTTTTGTTCTTCTAAGCCTTCCAGAGAGGTCGGTCGGTATCGAAACAGGATCATTAGACGATCCAACAACTTCACCGTCACTTCTGGCACTGTTCACTAGAACTCTCTCAATAACAATACCAGTTCAAAACTTGCACTGTTCAGTTCCTTCTCTTCTAGCCGGGAAAGCAAAATGTCGGAACAAGTTTGTCCTGGTGAAAGTAAAACTCTCTCCCTCGTTAGTGGTGACTGCTCGAGTGTATATGTTATTGTTTGGAGATCTATCCATTCTTTTGTTACATGGTCCCACTCTCTGCCTTTCTAACCGCCAATCGCATCGATACGTGCAGGCAGGGCGACATAGAGGCCAGGGTACAGTAGCACACACACACACACACACACACACACTGTGTAAGTTGGTTAATTGGTTCTGAAAGCTCAGTTGGAGCTTCTCCGTGTACCACTGGAACAAGTTACATAAAGTCAACGTTAGAGTGACTATATTAGGAACACAGAAGTAATAACACTGGCTAACATTCACAAAAACTAAAACTATTTTTGCATGTTCATACGTCAAATAATGGGTTCAGCAGATATTACTTTTGATAGATATTATCAATACCTATAAAAGAAAACTAATAATTGATTAAAATAATATCAATGTCGACATCAAAAAAAGTTTGTAATTTCTAAGCGTATTCTTACTGTAGTTTTTTTTTTAGCAGCGCGTCTTTACTACCTCTTCGGGTTGTACGTATATATACAGAATGTTCGGAAACTCATAGCCCAAATTACACATTTAGCTTGTTCTACTCAAAAGTAATACAAAATCCCTGTACACTTACATCCGGAAAACTATGTTAATACCATTAAGTTGTGTTCGAAGTTTTGGCGTACAGCACCGGGAGAGCAAAGCTGTTCAAGCATGCGTGTACATCAGATTGCATAGGAGTTAGGGGCGCGGCACTGCACACCTCAAAATCTTGGAGCACGCAGCAGAACATACCACAATTAATAATAAACAACACACCAGTCCATCTATAAATGCGGATACGTTATGAGAGTTATTATTAACGGTCCTACATCACAGAAAGTGCTTGTCATTACATTTGCAGTACCAGGTGCAGGGGGCCGTAACTAGAGGCGTGCCCCCGCCCCCTTTTCCCCCTCCCACCTCTAAATCCCACATTACCACTTTCTCTTAGTAAGTCTTATTGATGTGTGTTGTTAGTTATTGAGTGTTTTTAATCCGGAGAAGTTAATACTGAATTTGATACAAAATCATGCAATATGACTTAGGTAAGCGGTAGCCTTAAGGTAAAATCTGTATAATGTTGAATAGCAAATTATTCTTTACAATTACACTGGGCCAATGCAGTGACATACAAAATACAATAGTACTACAATACACTTTGGATTATTAATATAAAAGACAGAAATATTTATATTAGAAACAGAATTAATATCGTGTGCCATATGCCTCGTATGATGTATTAAAGGCTTAAAGGCTTGTGATCAGAGTGAATAGTCTCGACTAGTGAAAGTTTTAACGGATTGGCAAGGGAAAGCAGCGAGAGTTAAATATATTAGACAATATGCTTTTGATTAAAGCTTTGGTCTGCTTTCGTTCAATATATATATATTTAAATTCCGCTTCATACAAAGGCCCCCTATGCTCGGGGGGCTCTGGGGCGCTGCCCCGGTGGTAGTTACGGCCCTGGCTACACTCCTAACTCCTATGCAACTTGTTGTACATGCATGCTTGTACAGCTTTACTCTCCCGGCGCTGTACGCCGAACCTTTGAACACAATTTAATGATATTAGCATATTTTTCCGAATGTCAGTGTACAGGGATGTTATATTAATTTTATTTCAAACAAGCTATATGTTCAGGCTTTACCACAATTAATAATAAACAACACACCAGTCCATCTATAAATGCGGATACGTTATGAGAGTTATTATTAACGGTCCTACATTACAGAAAGTGTTTGCCATTACATTTGCAGTACCAGGCGCAGGGGGCCGTAACTAGAGGCGTGCCCCCGACCCCCTTTTCCCCCTCCTACCTCTAAATCCCACATTACCACTTTCTCTTAGTAAGTCTTATTGATGTGTGTTGTTAGTTATTGAGCGTTTTTAATCCGGAGAAGTTAATACTGAATTTGATACAAAATCATGCAATATGACTAAGGTAAGCAAGCGGTAGCCTTAAGGTAAAATCTGTATAATGTTGAATAGCAAATTATTCTTTACAATTACACTGGGCCAATGCAGTCACATACAAAATACAATAGTACTACAATACACTTTGGATTATTAATATAAAAGACAAAAATATTTATATTAGAAACAGAATTAATATCGTGTGCCATATGCCTCGTATGATGTATTAAAGGCTTGTGATCAGAGTGAATAGTCTCGACTAGTGAAAGTTTTAACGGGTTGGCAAGGGAAAACAGCGAGAGTTAGATATATTAGACAATATGCTTTTGATTAAAGCTTTGGTCTGTTTTCGTTAAAAAAATATATATTTTTAAATTCCGCTTCATACAAAGGCCCCCTATGCTCGGGGGGCTCTAGGGCGCTGCCCCGGTGGTAGTTACGGCCCTGGCTACACTCCTAACTCCTATGCAACTTTTTGTACATGCATGCTTGTACATCTTTACCCTCCCGGCGCTGTACGCCGAACCTTTGAACACAATTTAATGATATTAGCATATTTTTCCGAATGTCAGTGTACAAGGATGTTATATTAATTTTATTTCAAACAAGCTATATGTTCAGGCTGGGAGTTGAGTTTCCGAACATCCTGTATATTATAATTCAAAAACATCTAATACGAAATTTCGAAGATTCGTACACGCTTAACATTCTTTTAGAGAAAATCTTGTATTAGTTGGCGTTTGTTCCACTTTTGCAGTAAGTGTTTTACCCCGCCAATAGAAATGAATATAAATGCTCGCCGGCGGATTTCGTCTGACGGGGAAAATTGGGTTTTGGTTGGCAAAGTACGCTTTTGTTAGGAGCGTGTACTATGCGATGAATAGAAGGATTACAGTGGTTTGTCTATGTCTGGATACTCGTTTGCGTCAAATAAATGTTCGTGTGTATTTATTCCATTTAAAGTTCTTACGAAACTACGCCATGGATTTCGACAGACATGTTTTGTTAGCGTGTATTCATATATTGGACACTGTATCGCGGTGGATTTCGATCCCTGATCTTCCGAGTTGAAGTCAAACAACTGCTATGTGACTTCTTTTTTTATTGTCACCACGTTTTATACTATCCGTTCGGGCTATACGCATATTTATTAATTACGTTAATGTGCTATGGATGAGGAAGTGTGTTCGTATTTGCGTGGAGGGGGAAGTAAACAACTATTTAGTACAAACCGCTAAGTACACCCGACCGGGATTCGAACCCCGATCTCCCCGTCATCAGTAGTCCAGTGAGAGTGACGCCTTATACCATTCGACCACCGAAGCGGGTCAGAAACTGTTTAAATTAAGAGAAAATGTTCTGGTTAGATTACGCAATGCCTATGATAGATATTAAAAAACTGTCTAGGTTACTATGTGTAGAAAACTAAACAAAACCTATACAGAAATGTAAAAAAAAAATATTTGTAGAAAAGTTTAAAAAAATATGGGCCTTGGCTCGTACTCCTTTACACTCCCCCTCTACCCTCCCTTCAACACCGCAACCCCTTTTACATCGGACAAGAACGTGCTTCTCTTATATCAGCAAGTCCGGTGTTCGTTCCCCTGAAATTCATTTATGTTTGTCGAACAGTTGAGTCCCGGTCGTCTTAGGTCCCGTATCATTCGAGGCGGTAACACAATTTTTTATGATTCGTGAGAATTATTTAGGAAATGTTTTATTTACCGAGTCTATTCCTGTTGTACAGTCAATGTATCATGTTGAGTTGCAAGTTTTTAGTAAATTCTGTTTATCTGTTTTGTTTATTGTGTAGTTTCTTTTTTCTAAGTGTTCTTTACCTCACAACTTCCCTTTTATTCTGGTTTTCGCCCTGTTATTTCCTATAGTTAGTGTGCTCGGTTATGCGAAGTAACCTCGTGTCCATCCTCTTGGAGCTATAGAGACTATACTGTATGTATAACGCTCGGTGTGTTGTGGTGTTTCAGAGCTGGGGCGTGATGAACACAGCGGTGTTGACCGGTCGTCAGGTGTCACAGGCCATGAAGGTGTTCATCGTGAGTCAGGCGGGGAAGGTGGCTGACGTCACTCTCCAGTCCTCCTGTCACTCCGAAGATGAGAGCGTGCTCAAGGTAACCGACCAAGATATGATAGATGTGTCCTAGGATCAGGTGTTCAGAGAAATTAATGAGTTAATAAATGGAATAAATTTTAATATTTGCCCCAAGTAATATGTAAATAAACTTTTTCTTGTTCACTTTGTAGTACAGAAAACAAAACCATTCCAACCAGCTTCGGTTGCCGCGTGGTCTAAAGCGCTACTCTCGCAGTGGACTAGACTGACGATGACGGGGATATCGAGGTTCGAATCTCGGTCGAGTGAACTGTTTTGTTTTTCCTAAATGGTTTTCCACTCTCCCTCAACGCAAATGTGGGCTCACTTCATATAATCTCAGCCTTCCCAATTCCTAATCCATTAGCGTAATTAGTACTTAATCATATAAACCGATACGGGTAGTAGACGCGGTGCTATATAAAAAAATCTTCCTAATACCTAAAAACCATTAGCGTAGTTACGAGTAGTACATAAGCGTATAATTCGAATGGGTAGTAAGAAGCGGTGCTAAAAAAAATTATTCTACTTTTGCGCACACCTACTCAACACTCAGTTTCTTGCACACGCCTCCTCAACACTCAATTTCTTGCACAGCCCTCCCCAACACTCAGTTTCTTGCACACCCCTCCTCAACACTCAATTTCTTGCACACACCTCCTCAACACTCAGTTTCTTGCACACCCCTCCTCAACACTCAATTTCTTGTCACACACCTCCTCAACACTCAATTTCTTGCACGTGCCTCCTCAACACTCAATTTCTTGCACACACCTCCTCAACACTCAATTTCTTGCATACGCCTCCTCAACACTCAATTTCTTGCACGCGCCTCCTCAACACTCAATTTCTTGCACGTGCCTCCTCAACACTCAATTTCTTGCACACCCCTCCTCAACACTCAGTTTCTTGCACATACCTCCTCAATACTCTGCTTCAGTGTGGTCTAGGAGGACTGTGCTCTATTCTCATTGAGTCCACTTTAGAAAGTGTGCGTCAGTAAAAAAGAGTCCATCTGCGTGAATTTATGTTTCAACCCATGTAAATATGAATACGTTTAGATATAGAAGATGGACATCTACACGTATACAAAACGTGGCATTGATTGAACTCTGCATCTTGATTTTCATAAAACGTCAAAAGGAGCTTACCATGTGCGATTATTATTATTTATTTTTTATTAGTCCCTCGTCTTACTATCCGTTTGGGTTATACGCACTTACGTTAATGTATAATGGTAGGGTGATTGTGAGATGAAATGGAGGACCTACAGTTTAACTTGGGATCCGAACCATGGTGGAGGTTTGGCCTTCCACAAATTTCAAGTTGTGATTAATACACGTCTTGTCAGGTGAAGGAAGTCCTGTGCAATTGACCGTTGGTCTATACGTCGTATGTATGTTTGGAAACACACTAGAGCAGAGGTTACCAAACTACTTAGGCTGAAGGAACCTAGCACCATAAAAAAATACATATTGGAGCCCTAATTAAAAAAATTACCATAATATTATGAATACTCATAAACGACTAGTATTATACAAACGGAATACATCAGGGTTCCTACGGTCTGGAAAGCCAGGGAAAGTCAGGGGGGGAAATAATAGTCAGGGAAGCTTTAAAAAGGTCAGGGAAATGACAATTCATGTCACACTTAGAAAAAACCAACGAAAATATTTTTCGTATTTACTGCGTCAAAAGCCACTGCCCTAATGAAGAAAGCTGAGGGGCACTTACCATGCTCACACACAAGTAACACAAGTTTTGGTAGCATTTTATTTCAGAAATTGAACGTATAAATCTCCTGGCCTGCACATGGCAATTCTTTTAACTTTAGTGATCCATTTTTTTTTTTGTTCTTGTTAAAGGTTTGACATCGTTATCGTTGGATACAGTGAATTAGGACTGATTCGGCTACACCAGCAATGTCTAACAAAAAAACAGTTTTTAACCAGCTCTGGCTAAACCCAGAGCATTATCCTGAATTCTCATGCTGGATCTGTGGCGTTGAAAGTAATAAGTTGCAGGCCTTTTGTAAAGTGTGCAAAAAAATTATAAACCTAAGTAATATGGGAAAGCAATCATTTCAACATAATCTCTGGCACACAAAGACATTCTACCTAGTGGGGATTCGGCTGGTTACTCGAAGAGTTTTTCTGTTTAATTGGAAATCGTAAAGCCGCAGAAGGAAGCTGTTGCCAAAAGTGAAGTCAGTGTAGTGCCTCAAAGAAACCATAACACTTTTTCTATAAAAGATGATATATCTAAGGCGGAAGAATTACTGAAGCATTTTCTGGATGGTATTTCTCCTCTTCCACGCCAAGTTGATACAAGTGTCAATGGATGCTGCAAATGTCAATTTAAAGTTTATAACACTTCTTCAGGAACACATCAAATCTGTCACAGACAATGAAGTATGTAGTTTGCTAAATTTGGGAACATGTGGGCTTCATGTTGTTCATGGTTCCTTGAGAACAGGAGTGGAGTCTGTTGATTGGGATATAAGTAGCTTATTGCGTCACATGTACTACCTGTTCACTAACTCTCCAGCTCGTCGAGCATTGTTTACCCAGTTGACAGGATATGCATCTTTTCCATTGAAGTTCTGTGGTGTGCGGTGGTTAGAGAATACAAAGTGCTTTCAAAGGGCATTACAAATTTGGGACCATGTTGCTAAGTTTCTCCAAGAAGCAAAACTTCCTAAAACAAAACCTGTAGAGACACTGAAAAGAGCAGCCTGTGATCCATTCCTAAAGTGTAAACTAGCTTTCTGCAAGACAATTGCAGATGAATGTCAGCCTTTCCTGCAATGGTTCCAGGCATCAAAACCAATGACTCAATATCTTTTTGAAGCTGTAGAGAAACTTCTAAGATACCTTATGAATCGTTGCGTGAAACCTGATCTGATGAAGTGCACGGGTCCAAAGTTACTGTCTATCGACACAAAAAAAAAATAGTAAATTTGATCCTTAGCAAAAATATTGATATTGATGTAGGATTTGCAACACAACGTTTGCTAGGAGAAACTGCAATCACATTAACAGAAAGACAAAAACTAGAATTTATACACGAGTGCCGCAGCATGTTAACCACCATGATTGCAAAACTACAAGAAAGAAGTCCCTTAAAACAGAAAGCTGTGAGAGGTTTGTCTTCATTGGATCCTTGTGTTATTCAACATTCACCTCAACTGGGCCAGAAGAGATTTTCTTTTCTTTTGGAGGAACTCAACCATGCCAACATCATAAATGATGTTCTGGCTTAAAATGCCAAGATAGAATACTTGCATTTTTGCAACCTCAAAAAATCTCAGCTTCAAGAAATATTTCGTCCTTGTGATCAGTTTAGTGATGAAGTAGGACTTGACACTATTTATGGTAGCTTTCTAATAGGAGATGCAAACTACAAACATCTTTGGGGAGTAATAAAGATTTGCCTTGTCTTGTCGCATGGGAATGCAACTGTTGAAGGTGGTTTTTCAGTCAATAAATCCTTACTGGTTGAAAATATGCATGAAAAAAGCAGTCACTGCACAGCGTCACATTCATGATGAGATACAAGAAGCAGGAGGGATTAAAAACATACACATTAGCAAAAAGATGTTGGATTATGTGAGAGGTGCTCGGAAACGTTATCATGAATATTTAGAGATGAAGAATCAGGAAAGAAGTGAAGAAGACAAGAATAAGGCAGAAAAGAGGAAATTAGATATACAAGTTAAAGATTTGGAAGGAAAAAGGAAAAAATTAATGATGGCAACTGAAGATAAACGAGAAGCAATAGAAGTGGAGTTGCAAGAACTGAAGAAGAAACAAGCTTCACTTTATTAAATATAGCATAATATCTTATTGTATGACTTTTGATCATTTTAATAAAAATAAAATTGACTTGAGACATGAATAATATGAAAGCAGACACAGTTCCTCCTGTTGTGAGCTATTCCGTTCAGAATATCTACAGTTTAGGTGAAATAAGACTGTAATGATACCAAACTTTTTAGTATGTTCTTAGTGGCCTGTTATTTAGTACGTATTTCTGCACATGATACCAAAGTGAATCAAGTTCGTTACAACTTTTTGATAGGGTTAGAATTATTTAATTATTTTTCCATCATTTTCCCTGAACTGATTGGCAAAACGTCTGCTTTCTTATTCTTCCATGCTAGAGGTGAGGCAAGGTCGGCTGTAGGAGAGTAGGCCGAAATAAATGTATTTAAATTAATATTTTCACATCTATAGTATCGTAAAGTTATAGTAGAAATTTTATGAGAAATTGTTCAGGGAATTTGGAAAAATAGTCAGGAAAAGCCAGGGAGATTTTTTTTACAAATACTGTAGGAACCCTGCACATCTCATATTTTGACTGCGTCTTTGACAAAATGTCGTTTTTTTTAGATTTAAAAAAATGTCATTTTTTTAGATTTGAAAAAATTGGCAATCTTAATAACTTATGCTATTTTATAGCGTGAAAAACAAATAAAGAATATTCTAAACTTGCCTCTCAGAGCCTGAAATAACTATGACGGACCCAAAGGCCTCCGTGGGGTACACTTTGACTAATGCTGCTATACAGGTCTCAAATTGAAATACATCAAGTCCAATATTTTTGTATTGGCTTAATCGCTTATCAGAATAGAACCCTGTTGAAATTAATCCCAAATGGATGGCCTAAACTATGATTTTTATTTGTTAAATGTAGTTACAGCAAATAGCAACAAAATTGGGTGGGGGGTTGCACTTTTTTAGTTTCTCCAGGTATTGTTTTCATCCGTTGGGATTTAAACGTGTTTTGGAATTTAGTTGAGTTTATTAAAACCTTTATCACTTACACTTTCCCTGAAAAAAACAACTTATATGACAAAGGTTTGCTATATTCATTTTTTCTTGTGAATATTCTGGAGGAGTTTCAATTTCTTCTTCTTCTTTAGTTAACAACCCGAAGGTTACTTTGATGTGCTTTCTATTCATCCAGCATTCAGACTTTCAGCTGGTTAGCTCTGCCCGCACCATCTGGTAAAAAACACTGAACTAAGGAAGTTCACAGAGTGCGGTGATTCCCCGTTGCCTTCTACATTGAATTTCTACGAGTGAGCTTGAAATATCGTACTAAGTTTGCTGAGAAAATTATTTTCATAAACCTTCCAGGGTTCTTTTACATGCCACAATCAACATGGGACCGACGGTTTTACTTCCCCTTCGGAGGAAATTGTACTGCGTATTTTCATCGATCAAGAAACATCCTCAGCTGCGTTTGAACCCACGAATATCGGTTTCTGAGCCGAGCACTTTACTCTAAGACCACCGAGGTCGACAGTTTCTAGTTATATTAAATCAAATTAATTTCCTATGTAAGAAAAAAAACTTTGAACTTAATGATGCAGTAATATTAGAGTATCCAGAACATCATCAATTGAAGGGTTTACCAGGTACTCTGTTTTTATTAAAATATTGCTATAACAATTATTTAAATAATAGTTAAATATATACGGGAAACAGTTATATTTAAAATTTTAATTTAGGGAGATTTTCTTATCACTGCGTCATAATCTCTCTGGAAGCTATACCTATATAATAGTGATAATTATTCTAATGGGGTAGGGATTAGTAAGGAAGCGTTCTAGAGGTAATCTACTCGCATTTTCGTGGAAGGAGAGGGGTAAACCATTTAGGAAATACTACCCTCAGTACACCTGACCCGAGAATCGAACCCCAATCTCCCCGTCATCAGAAGGTCAGTTTAACACGAGAGTGACGCCTTAGACCACTTGGCCACTGAGACTTTTGTGGGAGATTAATGATAAGAACTATTTATATTTTCTTCTGGAGTTTTAAAGTTATAAACCCTGATTCAAAAGACCAGTATTTATTTATTTTGTATATTAGAACGAATAAATTTGTGAATTCGTTCAGTAAATACTGTGTAGTTCTATGTGTGTTTCAATATTATTATTTTCTTCTCAGCGTAAATAAATTACTGGCAGAATGATAAAGTTTGCTATTTATTGATTTACCTGGATGGATTTACACTATGGCCTTATTTAAGAGGCTGCGCGGGAGTATAACCAAGCATGATAAGTTTACTCTACTTTACATTTCAAGGTAGACTAAGTGTAGGCCTACATGTGTTCACTCTCTATAACCCTTTACCCACAACGTTCCAATTTATTTGTCTTTTTTTACCTCCCTTAAATAATGGATATTTCTTTCCCTCTGGACATTTAATATTCATGACCATTTCAAAAAAAAAATGCGAGACGATCGAAGGAGGGGTATGAGAAAGAAAGGGGAAGGGGGTACGTGCAACGCGCGAGATTGCGTCTGTGTCGAGGAGCAGTCATTAATTGTGTCGTGCACTATTCCAAACAACCGTATCTCCACTTGAGCTCATTTCGGCTGAGACGACACCAGGAGGTTAGTTTGACTAATTGAGTGAACCCGGACACGTGGCTAGGATTTATTTCCTAGAGGGGGGAGGGGGTATCGAGGAAGGGCATCCACTTGGGAGGCCGTTTGGAAAATACAAAAAAAAAAATCTGTAAACATTGATAATATTTTATTATTATAATCAGTGTCCTTTCAAAAGTGACAGCTGCAGCTCACATGGCTTGACGTATGAACACGGGAGAGCTAGTTAATTTCTAGCTGTCGCATAAGGATCTTCATATGAAAATTGAACTATACCTTTAATAAAGTGATACCCGCTTGGGTGGTAGAATGGTCTAAGATGTCACTCTCGCAATAAACTGTATTGTCGATGACGGGAAAATTGAGGGTTTGAATCCTGGCTGGGGTGTAGTGAGAATATTTTTTCCTAAATGGTTTTTCACTCAGATGCGGCTAGATTTCCTCTAAATTCAATTTTCACTCGTAACTCATTAACGCAATTAGTTCAGATGCGTGTAATGCGAACATGTAGTAAGATGGAGTTCTAATGTATCTACCCTTCATCGATAGACAAGTCTATTGCGAGAGTTATGCCTTAGACCATTCGGCCACCGATGCAGATTTAAAGGAATGGTGAACCATGTCATATTTAGTGGGATAATTAAAATATATTCCTAATATATATAGACTTTTTTTAAAGATGCAAATGTTATTTTGGGTGTCCTGATTAAAAGCGAAGGCGATTTTGAAAATGTGGTAAAACCCGCATAGGTGGACACGTGAATAAATACGCCAGTTTCGTCTAATCTGATTTACCGACCACGCGAGAGTCACTGTTCGAATCCCCGCCGAATATACTGAGGGTAGCTTCTTCTAAATGGTTCCCACTCACCACCCGCCCAAATCCAACCAACATATCATTATTTTACCTCCAAAAGTCTTACTTTCCTCGTTCTTACCCCGTTTATAATCGGTAGTGAGACATTGATCACAAATAAAACCTAAACATTGTCGTATAAAAACCACACCTTGCAGTTTCTTAAATAAACAAGTAAATTCCATATGTATTATTATTATTATTAGCACCGCGTCTTACTACCCGTTCGGGTTATACGCAGTTACGCTAATGTGAAATGGTAGGGTGATTGTGAGATGAAATGGAGGACCTACAGTTTAACGTGGAATCCGAACCACGGTGGATGTTTGGTAATCAGATAAATCTTTGCCGGGACCGAGGATTGAACTCCGGCCGCCAGCACAGAAGTCTGACACCTTACCCCCTAGACCACCAGGTCACCCTAAATTCCATATGATTCGTGCTGTATAAAACCTAGATTGCAATAATTCATACATGCGAACCATAAATGCAATATATTTATTTTTCATTTGATGTCTCAAAGAAATTATATTTTAATCAATTATGGTATTAGCTAAAAGAGAAGGTAGAAGGGAGTGGAAGGGGTCAGGACTCAAGGGGTCCTAACCCCCCTCCCCTTGCCTTGAGTTAACCCCCTTTAAAATACACAGCATTTGATTGAAATTGTTTAAGAATTTCAACTTGGAAGTGTTCCTCAAATTATCTTAAGAGTTATGTGGTTTCTTTCAAAAGTAGATGGCTTTTAGTTTATACTTAGTAAAAGACTTAACTAAACGCTCTCCTCTTCTTTGGTTCGCTCCCCAACCCCACCCCCTTAATCCGTCCTCTCGCCCCGAAAACCTCACGTGCCGCTAAATATCGGGGCCCATTTCCCCGAGTGTGTTCACGTGAATGATCAAAGAGGAATCCCGGTTAGATTCTCGCACAAAGAGGGGAGAGTGATGATAGTTACATAACATAGACGCTCACTTAAGAGTGAGTAGAAAAATTTAGAAGGGTATACGAAGCTTCGAAATATCGAAGCCCAAATCGCCTTCGCTTTTAATCAGGACACCCAAAATAACATTTGCATCTGTAAAAAATGGCTATATATTAGGAATATATTTTAATTATCCCACTAAATATGATATATTTCACCATTCCTTTAAATCTGCATCGGTGGCCGAATGGTCAAAGGCATAACTCTCGCAATTGACTGGTCTATCGATGAAGGGTAGATCGTGTCTAGAATCTCCTCACTCCTCAAATGTGGATACACTTCCTCTATATGCAACCTTCCTCATGCCTAAGCACATTAGCGTAAATAGTACATATTCGTCCAACCCGAACACATAGAGACGCGGTGCTTAAAAATTATCATAGGATAAAAAAATATTGATTAAATAGAATTCTTACTCTCGACTTATTCGAGCTAGATTTGAGTTTTCAAGTCCTCGAGAGTTGTGATGGCCTGAGGTGTTTTTGGTGCTGGTAGAAAGGGGAAGGGGGAAGGGGACTTGATGGGTTGAGGACCTCATTAACCGGGGTGAGAGATGAGTCTCCTGCAATGGCTGCTTGCCAGAGTTGGGGTGGAGGGGGACTTACAAACTTGAAACGATTGCTATTACATTTTATACTCCCTCCCAACTTTGGTTAGAAGAGACTTATGATTTTCATTTTACCGTTTCGTTTGGGATTTTTCCCGCGTCATAAGTTTGACGTTGGAGCATCTGTAGTGGAGACGGGTGGTATTTGCTTAACCCGTGGTGCTGGTGGTATTTGTTTAACCCATGGTGCTGGTGGTATTTGTTCAACCCGTGGTGCTGGTGGTATTTGGACAACCACGCACGCAGAAAATTTATTTTTAGGGTGGATAAAATCTAGTACTACTGTACTTTTCCTCCGGGTATGCCGAGGGTTTGAGGGAGCACTCAACATACCACCGAATTGTATTAAATAAGTCGTGTACTGATACAACCAGTTTGTTCGATTACCCGTCATTTGGCCTAAATTGTAGGCCAAATGACTTTAGGCTAAATGCCTTTTAGGCCGAATGACTTTTGTGAATTTAATTTTTAGCCCAACTGACATTTTGTAAAATTAATTTTTAGACAATTTATTTAAAACATGTTTGTTGTCTCCGGAATATACAACCAGTTTGTTCGAGTACCCGTCATTTGGCCTAAAGTGTAGGCTAAATGCCTTTTAGGCCGAATGACTTTTGTGAATTTAATTTTTAGGCCAACTGACTTTTTGTAAAATTAAGTTTTAGACAATTTATTTAAGCTATGTTTGTTGTCTCCGGAAACATTTGTTATGATTTGTAGTGATACTACTAGATGGCGAGATGTGTAGTGTTTATTTAAATAGTATATACTACCGTTTCAAAATACATTTGTCTTCTCTCAATTTACTACTGCCCAAGGTATAGCAACCCGTCCATTAACATATAGTACCACTTTTATATGTTGAACTTTTTGCATTGCCAAAGTTTTGTATTAGTTTTTTATCGTTTTGTACCACAAATAAAAAGTTGTGTAACCCTACCCGTTTTGAGTAATTAGCATATGAATGTGGCCACCCCATTTTAATAATTTTGTTTTATTTTGAATTTTGAACTTTTTTTCAGTGCCAAAAGTATGTTTTATTTGTTTTTCTGCGTATATTTGTCTATTAATTTTGTTAACTTAACTAATCAACCATTAATTTTTTTTGTAATAATATTATCTTACTCGAGTTTGCCCACGGCTTCGCTCACATTTAAGTTGGGCAAATTACCTTATTTCTATCGAAACATCTAAACTAGACTTTCTCAAACTCTAAGTGCCTTACATAAACATTAAAAGTAATTGTTAAGCCTCTCTTTCTTAGTATAAAAATAACATTTTACGTTAAAATTACAAAAATGAGGCATTTATTATTTCATTGATTTCTTTATTTTATGATAAGAACTTTGTAGGGGTTTATTAAGAATAGTAAAGTTTTGTAAAATATTAATAAGATATCAAGTTGGTTTTAATATTTTATGACGGAAATATTTACCATGAAAAATAATTATGTACTTGTCATTTGGAAGAATGTAGTGTGTTTTTTCCTATCACAAAGATGGTTCAAGTCAACTTATGTTTTTATAACACACAAAGGAAGGCCTTTTTCAACTGCCAGTCGATTTATATAATTCAAATTATCATACTTGTTGAGAAATTACTTTCATACAAATGTATGTAGATGCAAAGATCAAAATTAATTTTATTGATTCATAAGTCAAACAGAATATTAATTTTTTAGTCATTCAGAATTTAGCAAGTCAAAGGAAGTAAAAAATGGGTTCACAGATATAACGATGCTGCGCCTCACCTGAAATCCCCTCGTGCCTCGCAGTTTGAGAAACCCTGATCTAAACTACCAAAAACACAATTTCAGACACGTATGAGGCGATAACTTTGTCAGTATGTCGATGAAGCCACATATTAACTACTATTTATAAGAAGGAACCAAATTATATTTTTTTAATATTTGCAGTCTTTGCATCAATATTTGCTCGCTTACTTGGAGACATCGTTGAAATGAAAACTGAAAAAATGAAAAAAATAGTCTATATTTACTATCTAATAAACAAAACTAAATCTAAATAGCTGAAAAAATACCTATTATTTAGGTCACAACTGCAAGCACGATAACAATGGCTCTTTTACTTGAATGCATTGTTGCAATGAACACCAAAGAAATAATTGAAACTTACTATTTAAAAATGAATTAATTTGAAAGAATCACTCAAGTAAGCACCTTAGCTTATCAAACAAATTGTTTTGTTAGTAATTGTTTCTATTGATTTTTGAAATTTTCCCCCTCTCCTCCCCAATCATCATTTCTCTTACTCTCATTTAAACACTTATAGTTTTAAGAATCATTTCGTTATCTATAGTTGAACTTCTACCTGCCAGCCAAATTTCAATTTTCTACTACACCTAAAAGGTGTTTTTTTCTAACTACTCTCCTCTCTTCCTCCCCCTCCCCTTGATTTCCTGGAGTTCCATTTTAAAATACTCAGACTTAATAGTTATTTTGAGTGGTGCATTTACCGGCCTGCTAAATTTCAATTTCTAGCCACACTGCACTGGGACGTAGTTGTTTCTATTAGTTTTGTAGATTTTTAACCCCCCATCGCCCAACCCCCTTTTCTAAACTCACTTTGAGAAATTTAAAGTCTAATATTATTTCAGCTATCTGGGATTTGATTTATCTTTATCTGCAAAAATTTTATTTTATACCGCATCTCATAAAGTTTGTATCTCTATTATAGTCCACCATTATTTCTCAGAATGACATTTTAATTTATTATTATTATTAATAATAATAATAATACATAAATGTTTATTTGTATTGGTTTCCGTACCTGATTAACGAATTTAAATTATTTACCACACAGAGAAGTAATGGAATGTATTAGTTTTGGAAATGTTGACCTCCCCACTCCCCTTCCACCCGCTATTACTCAACTCCCACAGAGAAATTTCAAATTTTAAGATTTATTTGTTTATCTTGATCGGTACTTTATACCCAAGGTTATAGAGTATAAGTTTGGCTCGTTTTCCTATACCGGCCAGCATTCAGCTCTACCGTAGCGCGGCGCAGCTGTGACGTCGGCACGTGACCTAGCCAAGCTTGCTTTTGTTCAGTACATGTGACTGTGTGGTGTCGCGCTCGTTATTAGCTTCTTATTTATGTCAAGTATGCTAACAAAGTCACTGTAAATATACTCTGATTTTTGTTGGAAGAACAGTAGAGAAAATTCAATCATATTTTATTGTGGTCAACTTTGATAACATATTACCTTATTATTAGTGTTATTTTATAGGTATTGGTAATATATATCAAAAGTAACAGCTGCAGATAACATAACTTGATGTATGAATCTATTAAAATTGTTTTGGTAACTTTAGTAACTAACTTCTACTGTTCTTCCTACCAAAATCATACTATAGTAAATGTTTGTGTGTGTTTTGTAAACTTTCTTATTATTTATGCGTGAAGTGTTACGAAAAGTGTCATACCGATACTAAAAAATGCCGGGAAAGCGTTATACCGTTGCCGTGTGCAATAAAAGTAATCTACAAAGATGTATTCCCTTCTGAACGGGATGGAAAATGGAGTCCTTATTCGTATTTTATTTGCTCAAAACATTTTTTCCCTTGGTGATTATGAACAAAACCTTAGGCCTAACTGCTAAACTTTCCTTAGAAAAACAAATTAAAATCGCCTGCTGTACTCTCCCTTATTTGTGGGGTCTCCGAAAATGTTATCCAAGGTGAAGATATTACCCGTGAATCTAGGCATGATATTAGATTGACAAACAAATAGTTAGTGATATCATGGCGGGTAAAATATTTGTAGGACGGTGTCACCCTCAATATTTTTACTTTATGGGAAAGTCCCCCTAATACGTTTGCTTTAGGAAAAGTCCCCTTCTAGATTGAATTGAATTATTTGTTTAAATAGTTCACTTAACTGCAAGATTTCACATATGCATTTTATAACCTTATTAAACAAATTGGCCTTGCTTCATTAATGCGGACGGTAGTCTGGAAGAGAAATTTCACCATGCATGGTGGATATATTTTAAGTTATCCATGTCACCTTAAAAGATAATTTAGAAACATTATTTTTCAAATATAATAAGTCACGTGGCTGTATTACACACATTACATATGTTTTGTACAAGAACATAATTTATTGTATTACATAAACAAATTTTTATAGTACGGTAGTTAATGAAAGAAGTAAGATGTTTGGTGACGTCAATGTTCACTTAAATTAAGTGTTAACTATTCAATATAGATTTAATAACCCTCTTGAATGTAGGCCTATTCATAAACCAATTTGAAGTACAGTGAAAATCTTGAATTAATATTAATGTTCAACAGAGAGTGTCAAACTAAATATTTAAAGTGTAATATTAGATTCAGCTACATTCATGTTATATAAGTACGGTAGTAATTATAGAGAATGACAATATGTGCCCCCTTCCCAAAGTTGGTATTAATATGATTGTGTCCCCCAAATTTGTTAATAATATGTGCCCCCCTCAAAATTGGAAATAATATGTGTCCTCCCCCTACTACCCCGAGTTGGAAATAAAGTTGTTTTCCGAAATTGCGAAGTCAGGCACGTCCATGCGCGATATACTATATTCTATAGATATGCAGAAAAAGGAAACCAAAGAAGAAGATGTAGGTGTTTTTTATTGTTTCCTTCAAAACATAAGCAACGAAACAAGTCAACCAATTGGGGTCTCTCAAAACATAAGCAACTAAACAAGTCAAACAATTGGGAATAATACTGAAACAATTAAAACATATCTTGAATAGTTACAAAAGGAAAATAAAATATTGAAATCCCAACTATTGAAATGAAAATCTCTGAAAATCCGTAAAGGAGCATACTTATCTTATATATAATTTGATAAGCCCGAAAATAGCCATTTATTTATCTAAATATGGATTTTGGCGTTAATTTTTTTTCAAATATTGTATTTTGATATTCATTTTATCAAATAGTAACACAATACAAATACAATAAGTTCAGCTATGTTTCCACCCTAATATTTGACTTCGAGGGGATGTTATTTCAAAGTAATGGTTTGTGTACTCCTTTATCTTTTCACATTATTACAAATACAGTAAGTTTAATTATGTTCCCAAGCTCCTACTTAATTTTGAGGGGATGATATTTCAAAGTAATGTTTTGTGTGTTTCGTCTATCTTTTCACATTCTCTTTCTCTTTAACACTTTCTCTCTCACACATCTTCTATCATTCTCTCTAAGACTTTCTCCCTCTTTCTCACACTCTCTCCACTCACACACACAATTAAACAATCTTTCAGACATTATATTTATCACACTTGCTCTTAAACTCTCTCAAACTCACTCTCTCTCTCTTAAACCTTTACCCTCTCCCAAAATCTCTCTCTCAAACTCTGCGTCTCTTTAAAATTTTCTCTTACATGCTCTTACATTTTCCCTCTCCTTCACTCTCTCAAAACTCTCTCAAAATCACCGTTTCCCTCAAATTCGCTCTATCTCAAACAATCTCTCTCTATCTTTATCTCTCCCAAATTATCTCTTTATGTCACATACACTCTCTCAAACTCTCTTTCAATCTCGCTTTCTGTCAAACTCTCGCTCTCAATCTTTCTCTCTAACTCTCTCACTCAAACTTCCTTTTCTAAAATTTTCTCTTGCTCTAACGTTTTCTCTCAAACTCTTTCTCACACACTCTCACATTTCTCTCTCTTTTACACAATACCTCTCACAGTCTTTCTCACACACACTCTTTCTTTCCCCTTTCTCCCAGTTCTCTCTAACATATACACATACTCTATCACTATAATTCGTTCACACTCACTCAATATCTCTCACTTTCTCATTCTGAGGCTTTTACACTCTTCTAACACACTCACATCTCATTTTCATTATCATATTTTCTCTCGCTCTTTATCATATCTTATATACATTTTGATAAGCAAGTCTCGGGTTATAAAAATTACGGAGAAGTGTCTGAACATATTTAGATAAACGAGCACTCATTTTAAAGATTAGGTAGGTGTCAAGGATGCCGGCAAAATTAGTAGTTTTCAACGAAAACCCGATTTTCACAGCAAATTTTCAGCTTTTCATCCTTTGTTTACATCACCATAGAAACCCTTAATTGTGTGCACGGTTGTGTATCTGTAAATAGAATATTTATCTTTTTTTACA
Organism: Timema californicum; assembly: GCA_902141385.1. Taxonomy (NCBI): domain Eukaryota; kingdom Metazoa; phylum Arthropoda; class Insecta; order Phasmatodea; family Timematidae; genus Timema; species Timema californicum. Next base: position 140,333 of record CABFOW010001149.1, on the reverse strand, counting down.
AATAATACCAACCCACTATTTTATGGTGCAGCGATTATTATAAAGATTACGGTAATTGTTTTTATCAAAGATATAATGTTTAAAATATTTAAGTTGATTACATTGTGGTTTTTCTCCTTTCTTTTCTTTATTTTTAAATATTTGCCTTTGCCCTATGATCTAAATCTAATTTGATTATCCTTTTTCGAGTAATTAAAATTACTAGAAAACTGCCTAACTGATTTTGACACAAGAACGCTCATTTGTCGTTTTAAAATCCTTATCATGGTGTGAAAGGGAAAAATATATGTTTTTCAACTAAACACCGAAACCTCAAAATCTATGGAAAGTTGATTGCCTTTGACTAGTGAACCTTGAAATATAAACTCATTAAATATAACGTTTAAAAACAAATCTTAGATACATTTTATTGCGATAAGCTGCAGCGATCGCTGCAACGACCCACTAGTTTCAATGGAAAAGAACAAAAGTCCAGAATTAATTAATGAGTAAAATTAGAGAAAAACTAAGGTACTATTTTTACAAGTAATCAATAAGATTTATTGCTTTATGTTAAATGCAAAGTTCATTGGGCAAATGAAGAAGTTATTGCAGAACACTAAAGTCAAAAATCTCTGTAATAAGCAGGTCTGGATGATAATAACACTAAATTATTATTTCATTTGAGGTAATGAAATATATGTAATAATATTAATAACAGGAATATCTGTATAATAGTAAGAATAATAACAATATTTGTTTTATCTAGTATAAAAGTAAAACCTGAGTTTGAACAATAGTTTAAGTCGGACCCACACTATTCTTGAATGCTAACGAATGTTCGTGTATCGCATGTATGTATGTATGTATGTGTGTGTATATATATATATATATATATATATATATATGCGTGTACGTGTGCGCGTATATGTGTGTATGTATGTATGTATATGTGTGTATGTACATTCACGACCTAGATTTACGTGGATGACAGCTCAAAAAGTTACTAGGAATAAACCCTAATAATATATCCTTACGCCAACAGCTGACATCTGTCACTTTG
>CABFOW010001149.1:114623-137922 GCA_902141385.1 Timema californicum | reverse complement strand
TGTTTTGCACCCATGTGTGTTAGTTTGCACCCATGTATGTTGTTTTGCACCCATGTGTGTTAGTTTGCACCCATGTATGTTGTTTTGCACCCATGTGTGTTAGTTTGCACCCATGTATGTTGTTTCGCACCCATGTGTGTTAGTTTGCACCCATGTATGTTGTTTTGCACCCAAGTATGTTGCTTTGCACCTTAATAGAACTATGGCCATGAGATATACTAACAAATATAATATCGGAAAATTATATACAAAAAAGGTGGTAAAGTGTTTTGTGAATTATTGATCTATTGTTTTTGTTTGTAGAATTAAGATTATAGGTTTGTTGGTGTAAAGCTGTACGTAGGTGATATGTCAATGTGTTTAGAAATAGTGTAACTATCTCGCATAAGTTGTACTATCTATATCTAGATGAAACATCTAACAATACTTTTTAATTTCCGAAGTTACCCGAAGGTTTTAAATTTACATTTGAGGCCAAATGGCTTTAGGCTATACGACTAGTGAAATTAATGTTTAGGCCAAGTGATTTTAGACCAACTGTCGCGTCCCCGTCTGTTCATAAAGTTCTCGTTAAATACGCCTAATAAAACAAATGGGTTCTATGAACCAAATAGTTATTGAATTATTATTTTTTCAATGATGTTACGTTGGCCTACAGCGCTGCCTTACCATATTTAAAGATATCCCAGGTTCGAATCCATGGCAAGCAAATCGATGTTACTGTTCTATCGGGTAGGATATAATATTGAAGTGTTTTACTATATTCAGGTGATGCTACACACCAATATCCCAAATGGGGCAAGGCTAAGTGTCTGAAAAATAAATCCATACATTTCATTCTTTCACATAATTTTCTTAGTTAAAATTTTGTGGTAGTTTAAAAGATGTTTTCTTAATTGTATACCACTCCATATAACATGAAATAATGTCTTCAATAGAACACAAGTAACCAAGAACATTGAATTAATTGTTATCCACCCTCCTGACTTAAAAGAGAGCTCAGACTTACCTCGATTAACCCTTTGAGGTCCTCATGGCACTTATCACTGACCTACTTCTTCCCACGGGAGAAAACCTTCCGCGAGCCGACTATCTATTAAGAGCTCTCGCGGAGGTTTCCGAGCGTCTGAACGACGTCTTTGAGCGGTGACGTAGTGTCGATATAAAAAAAAATCACTGCGTTTTACAACCCGTTTGGGTTACACGCATATAATTATATTAATTACACTAATGGAGTAGGGATGAAGAAAGTAAATTTAGTGTAAATATGCCCGCTTTTGAGTGGGTAACTATTTAGGAAAAACCACCCTCATTACATCTGACCGGAGCTCAAACTCCGAAATCCCTATCTGTAATCACGTGTTTTGTGATAGTGGTACCTTAGACCAGAGTGGTGCGACTTTTTTCTTCTCAAAGGCCAAGTCTGAATATCAATTTGTACCGCGACCTGCAGATATATTTTGTAATTCCATCAACTTAATGTAGGCCTAAAACAACAATTACTTTCAATACTTCTACATCAATGATATTTTTGGTTAGTAATAATATTAGTAATAATATTTAGCACCGCGTCTTACTACCCGTTCGGGTTATTTTTTTGGTTAGTAGAATCTTTCAAATTTTACTGCCGAAAAAGTTGTTTTATTTTTTATCACCGTGTCTTACTACCCGTTCGAGCTATACGCTTATGTACTAATCACACTAATGTGTTAGGCATTGGGAAGGTTTAATTTAGAGGAATTTCACCCGCACTTGCGTGAAGTGAGAGTGGAAAATCATTTTGGGAAAAACCTCAGTACTCCCGACCGGTATTGAACCCCGATCTCCCTGTCTTCAACAATCTATAATATCACCAGAGTAGCGCGTTAGACCACGTGGTCGACGAAGTGGGTAAAATATTTTATTAATCTAAACAACTTAACATTATAAATATATATTTATACATATTTCTATTAATCAAATAAATATATGATAAAGTGCAATCATGACCTGTTTAAAATAAGTATTTTTGTTTGAATTATTATCTGTTTCACATCTTTCAGAATACTGTGAAGGCCACATTTTCAGAGAACGTGGTCCGCATTGGGACCGTGGCCGCCAGTTTGACCACACTGCCTTAGTGACCTTTCACACTAAAGATATTTTATCGCGCGATCAATTCTGACGTTCCTTTCAGACGAGAGAGAACCCCCGGTTTTTTCCCATCCATTCATGTTCAGTAGTGCTTTAGACGTGTAGGATGCATCATGCCTGGCAACGTAAACCGTATGGTGTCTACATAAAAAAAAATCGCAGAGTAACCAAAAGAAAAAATAGAAGTCGGTTCTGGGTACACCTTATAATTAGTTGTAGATTACTTTAAGGTGATTTTAATCTAAATTTTACTAGACTACGGCAATATGACGATACCTTTTTCAAGTATTTTCACATGTCAGTGGCAACATTTGACGAATTGTTGCATCGTTTGTCACAAAATTTACTGAAAGCTGATACAAATATGAGAAATACAATCTCACCACCAGAAAAATTGGCAGTGATGGTTGTCATTCATTAACTGATGTTCTTCTTGAAGATTGTCCGGTATTTAATAATATCAATCTATTATAATCAGAGTAATTAGGAGACACCTGTGAATGTTGTGCTGGCTATACGTAGATCTATCGTAATTTTGCGACAACGGATCAAATCGAGGTAGTTGGAAGCTGTTGAGATTTCTTCTTTTTATATCTTGAGTTATGTTTATAACAGTAGCTCTGAACTCTCGATACGTTCCACCTCCAAGAACTCCAACAGCATACTGATCTGATTGCACGATTTACTCCCTCTCGTCCGAAAGCATACATTTGACTCAAGGTAGATGTGAGGTATTTTTCCCGCGCGACCAATAATCTCGTCGCTAGATACAAGCGACTGTTCTAGACTTGTGGCGTGGAAATCTTACCGCGCGATATTTTCTCACCTGTGTGAACGCTCACATTTGAACCAATGTATCTCAGCGAATAACATTCGCGCGATAAAATACCTCTCGTCGTGTGAAAGGGTACTAGATTATACCATTCGACCATCGAAGGTTTTTTTATAAATATATATATTTTTAACACCGTGTCTTACTACTCATTCGTGTTATACGCATACGTAATAATTACGCTGATAATTTAGGAATGAGGAAGGTTGAATATAGAGGAAGTGGACCAGAAATTGCCTGGAGGGACTGTGTAGAACCGTTTTGGAAAAATCTCCCTTAGTAAACTCGACTGGGATTTGAACCCCGATCTCCCCGTCATTGGCAGTCCAGTCCAACACAAAAGTGACACCTGAGACTTTATGGCCACTGAACCAGATCAAATACAATTAACAGGTAAAATAAAGTAACTTATCATTGTACCATACAGTAAAATAAAAGTTCAGCGAAGTGTGCGTGGGGTAGCAGCCTTTAAAATAAAATGGGGGAGTGAAATATGGTTGGGGGGAGGATATTGATGTTTTTTGCCCATCCAATGGAGAGAGAGATAACTGTGTGATGTTATGTAAATGCGTTCAATGTGAAATATCGGAACGATAGGCTTGGTAACCGTTTCGAAACGTAACCGGAGGGAGGAATCTGGTCTTCCCCCCCGCTCCCCCCTCGGTGCGCAGTGTTACGTGAAATAGAAGGGAGGAAGGAGATGTTTTCCCCAAGGAGAATCTTGAAGAGGAAGATTGTACAGAGAATGTTGTATCTCCAGTTAATTGAATCAGGGCTGTAGTGAAGGGGAACAGTATTTCAGTACCCAGCTGACACATTCATCCCCTTCCTCCCTGTTCATAAGACAGATCGAGGATGTGACAAGCGAGACCTTCAACAAAACCGGCGCTACCAACTATACGAGCTGGATACTATTACAGTCCAATCTTTATAAAAACGGGCCTTTTGGGGGAAAAAATTCAGTCACTATTGATAACATTTTGTTTTAATATTACTCTTATTTTATAGATATTGATTGTGTATACTAAATGTGAAGCTTCAGATCACATGACTTGACCATTGAATGTATGAAAATTGTTTTACAGGGTGTCTACCATCCGGGAAAATCAGGGAAAACGGGAATTAGCCGGGAATTTGAAGTGATCGGGAAAAAACGGGACTAAGTCGGGAATTTGGTAAATCACAATAAAAATCCGGGAAAATGATATTTTACTCAAAATATGAAATACGATAATCATTAAATCAGTAAATTTATTAAAATTAAAATTAAAATTAATTTTTTTGTTTGTAGCTGTGTAATCTATTTTTAATTAATAGTAAACAATTTTAATACGAATTAAAAAATATTCAAATTTTAAAATTTATTATTATTCATAAAAAAGGTTAATAGAAAAATGAGGGTGGAGAGGGGGAGGGGTTCGAGTTAGGAGGATGCGACATTCTTTTTTAGTCGGGAATTTTAGGAAATGATCAGGGAAAAGGTCGGGGATTTCATTGGTCAAGTTGAGTAGACACCATGTTTTAGTAACGTTAATAACTGTCAAAAAAAAGTTTATTTCTTCCAAAATCCCAATAATTGATTAGTGGCAAAATTCTGGCTTAAAGCACAGACTAAATACAACCAAAGTCAGCGGAAATATATCACAACGGCATAGTTCAATTATTATTTAACTTTTATTTTAGTACTGTACTGTACTGTACTGTACTATACTGTAGTGTACTGCGTTTAATATTATACGATGTGCAAACAGGAAAGGTCTACGGTATAAGAACTTAATTTTTTAGTCGTCCAGACATAAATTAAAGAATATGTATGCATAAAAGTTTTCAAATGCTTTTAATAATATTTATAATATTAATAATTAAGATGAAGTCGACTATCCTTCATGACTACAAACACCGAGGTTAATATGTTTATATAGAGGATCTGTCTTGAACATAGCTTTTAATTTGTATACTATAGTTATAATAAATTACATTTTCAAATATGTTTATGCCTATGGTGTTTATTACATTTTGACAATCTTAACTCTGTGACACCGATTGAGCTGAAATATTGAAAAATCTTTACGGAACAAAATTTAAAAATTGTATTATATTAAATATAATACATAAAACTTAAAAACTTTTTTTTAAACTAATACGCACATTTATCGTTAAAAAAATGTGTCAACATTTACTAAAAATATAGGCTAAAGTAAAAATGTATCGGAGATATTGCTAAAGTGTAAAATCAAACTTTACCATGTATTGTACAAACATGTTAGGTCAGACTTTACAAGAAATTGTACAAACATGCATGATCAAACTTTAGTAAAGATTGCGTGAAAACGTAAGGTCAATCTATGTAACGATAGTCAGCCTACTGAGCTAAGGGTCCTGGGTTCTATTCTCGGCATGGCCGAAAATGTATCATTAATGAAAATATGGGTTCACCCTTTCACATTGATAAATTAACTGCTGGAGACTGGATGTTGTGCCTATCCTAGTCTTAAGATTAGATTATAACTCAAATGAAGCTACGACCGGCCTAGCAAGCCGGTAGTGGAAAATAAATGGTTTGAGTAAAAAACTAACCCAGGTCACAGACTGGAAACAGTAATGGATGTAAAGTGTAAACAAAGGAAATGTAAGGTCAAACATAAGTAAAGATAGTACTAAAATGTTAGGTCAAACATAAGTAAAGATAGTACTAAAATGTTAGGTCAAACTTTAGGAAAGATAGTACTAAAATGTAAAGTCGAACTTTAATAAAAAATATAATGAAATTGTAAGATACTGCTGAAGTCTGGTGCCAGCAAGATATGTCGGACTAGGTCGACCATCAGAAACGACCCACGTCTGCTGACAACCTTCCTATTTCTCACACCCGCACATCTCCTGCAACTGATGTCGAATCAGCCCTCCTCTCACCAAGTTGGAGGGTGGTTTTAAGGTTCGGTTGCGTCTTTCTGGTTAAAACTGCAAGTCATGTAGGCATTGGAGGCGCGTGGAGGAGAATGGGAGATGTGTTGCCATGACAACCAACAACCACCCCCGGGGTCAAACTCACAGTACAGTCACTGGCATAGTTGTGTTCCACTCTTAAAACTCCTTCTAGTTTAGAGACAGTGGAAGAGAACAATACAAACATTTGTTATAATCTGATTCTTTTTGAGGATAAGTTGTTGTTTTTTGATTCGTGCAATACATATTAGATTACCTGTTCAAAACAATATAACATCCAGGCTGAACTTTTCTTTTAGCACCGCGTCTTACTACCCGTTCGGATCAAACTCAAATGTGCTAATAAGGGACAAAGTAGGAATATTATTTAAGTAAAACCTCCCTCACTACACCCGACCAGGATTTGAACCCTAATATCATTCCTCATCGGCAATCGTAGTATATTGCAGGAGTGACGCCTTAAACTATTTGATCACCGAAGTGGGTCCATACTGAACTAATCAAATAGGATGAGAAAGGAGAAATTTAAATGAACAATTATTGAGATTGTCGGAGGGGTTAACAAACGTTCGATTGGAAACCAGTTTTATAAACCGATAGAGCAGTATTCTTATCGAGCCAAAGTTATTTTGAAGAATATTAACTATGAGAAGTGAAAACGTGAACCCCCCTCCCCTCAACGATACATCCTGTTAAGCCAGTTAATTTATACAACTATTACAAATAAATTCTGTTAATAGTGTTTTAATAGGATTAGCATTTAAAAGGTGCGGCAGGAGGGAGCGCGAGTATTTTTACAGTCTTTATAACATTACACTTTTTGTCCAAAATAAATCAAATATTTCTCCATTAGCAACATAAGAGTTTAGTTTTCTTCACATGCTAATATTAACAGATCTTGAATATTTGTCAAAGGTGTCCTGGAATTTTGTCAAAACTTTTTAAATAAAAAGAAAAAGTTTTGACAAAATTCCAAGACACTTTTGACAGATTTTAAAGATCTGTTGATATTAGTATGTGTAGAAAATTAAACTCAATGTTGCTACTGGAGAAATATTTGATTTATTTTGGACAAAAAGTGTAGTGTTATAAAGACTGTAAAAATACTTGCGCTCCCTCCTGCTGCACCTTAACATACCTTTATTGACAAGGGAAGGGATTTTTGAACAGTATAAGATTCACACAGTTCCGATACCCTTCTATCAAACGGGAACATTATATGTGGAATATGACCTTGATGGAGTGTTCTTAGTAAACAAAGAAAGGAGATATTTTAGGTCACTAGGCAAAAGTATTTTTATTGCCAGGGCCAAAATTTGGTCATTTGCTCAAATAATTTAATGCTTTTAGATAGTAACATAGAAGATTGTGTTTTTAATTTGTTCATGTCTAAAGCGGAAAATAGTTATTGTAAAATTTGAGTAAGCATCTCAAAGGGTCCTGTTTTTAAGAGAATAACTTCAGGTTGGATGTATACCATATCCAAGGATACTAAAGTTAAATTTGTTTTTAGAGAAAGCATACGACCCATCCCTTCCCTCACAAAGACTCTATAACACATTTGGAAAGGATATTAAATGATTCTAATTGTGATTTAATTAGAAAAAATTTCAAATTTCATGCGTTTCATCAGGACACATTGAAAGTTAAGAACGCTTAGCGGTTTCTTAAGATACAACATGTAATTTGGAAAGAAGGTTTTAATTTGTCTCACTTAGATGTTTCAACGCACTTTAGAAAAGATCTGAAAAGTTATGTAATTTCCAGTGACTCAACAGTGGACTTTGATAAGCTAATAAGCCAGGCGAAGTCTAGAAATGAAGAATGGCGTTTTAGTAAAGTGATTGCCTATAACTATGGAATCTTCACTTTGGTAATTTTGTGTTTTATTGTGACCGTGTTCTATTTTTTATGGAAAGTAAACAAACCTGGCTGTGAAATGGCAATGATCCACTTCTGGGGTTGTATATCATCTAAGGTGTCATTCTAACAGTGGCGATAGACTAGACTGTTGATGACAGAGGGATATGGGTTCGAACCATGGTCTTCCTCTCAAATTCAACCGTCCTCATTCCTAACTCATTAGTGTAATTAGTACATATGCATATAACTTGGACAGCTAGTAAGATGCGACGCCAAAATAAAATAATTGAAGACTTATAGCTAGTGTTAATATCATAGAAGCCTTCAACATGAGTGTGCTTGCAAAGATAATCAGAGCAAAGAATTCTCCAACATTATTTTTCCTTGCTAGGCCAACCAGAGCAAAGAATACTTCATTACAAGTGTCCTTGCTAGGCTAACCAGAGCAAAGGATACTTCACTGCGTGTCTCTTTACTAGGCTAACTAGCGTGCTATTGTTTTTGTAGGTGTCATCTTCATGCAGCTCAGTATACGTGGATGGTTCCGAAATCCGAGGATCCTCCAATGCGAGCGTCCTTGTAAAGTACGGCACCTACACTGGTCTGGCAAAGTTCACAGTGTTGGATGCCCGAGTTCCCTCTTGAGGTCAACGTGGCGGACTTCCGCCTGAGTCAAGTGAAGGGGTGGAAGGTTCCGGGGGATCATACAGGGTATACCAACACTATCAAGATTTCTTTAAATAATCTTTTATATAAAAATAAAATAAGTAGAATAAACTACACAGATGAGTTAGGAATGTTAACTATAAAGAAAGGAATAGAAAAACAAAATGGTTAATTTTAAATCACTTACAGATAATTGAGTTTCATAGTAAACTATGTAATCCCTGCAATCAATTTTTTATAAACAAGAATAATTACTTATACAGTATATTCAAACTTTCTTGATAAAAATTTTTATACCATTATAAAAATTATTACAGTTATTATATTATATAAATTAAATGTAAAGATGTTGCTTATACCTTGTTAGGTATCATAAGCTGGCATCAATATTTTTCCCACTATATTTTCCGTGCATTTGTCTAATAATAAGTTAGGTAAAATGATACAAATAAATGGAAGAGGGAAAATATTGGTCCAAACTTACATCATTAAGCTTCGTAATTTTAGTTTTTATAGCAAAAATATATTTTTGGCCAAAATAAATAAAATATTATCTCAGAAGATATTTTTAGTTTAGTTTTTCAGACAGTAATCTAAATAGTTTCTGCATTTTTTATCAAGGTCATTATACAACTTGACTATGACATTTTCTCTTCACTCTAAAATTTCCAATTCAAATATAACTACGCTCAAGATAAATATTTGAAAACTGTTGTTATTACTCTATGTGTGGAAAATCAAACTAATTTTATATAATGAAGCATTATTTTATTTATTTTTGTTCATATTGAAGAAAATATCTGCATAAATACTGACCTTAACTCGAGTTTTCCATCCCACATTAAATCCTTCTGCACATTATTAAATACTTAACCTTAGTTTAATTAATTCAATTTTGTTTCAAACTATGGCCTGAAAGCCAAATATCTAATAACAATTGGGTATTACTCAGGAGCCGATGTTCGTGGGTTCAAACCCAGCCGAGATCAATAAATTTTTCTTGAGCGATATGTAACACAACCTCCTTCAGAGGGCATGTAAAGCTGTCATTCCCATGTTGATTGTGGTATGTAAAAGAACTCTGGGAGGTTTGGGAAAATACCTTCCTCGGCAAAATTGGTAAACCCTTTCGTTCTCGCTCATATAAATTCTCATTTACTGATCTAATCAATCTGTTCTGAAAGTACATATTAAGTAACTCAAGTAAGTAAAATAAATGTTAATGATTAGTTATAGTGTATAAGAGCTGAAGTGAGTTGAAAATGTTGCCAGCTCTGTCAAGATGAAGCGGTCCTTGGATGATCTTCATGGCAACAGAGGGGGCACATACAGAGGCTGGGGTGATTCAGGCGCAGTGTCGCCAGATGACCTCAATGGGGTTGATCCAGACCGACACCTCTCGTGCAGAATACGCTTCCAGCAGAGTCCTGTGGAGGTAAGTAACACTATTGGTGAGATCATAGTAAAGTGTCTCTGGTGTGTTACAGCCAGAGTGAAGAGTAGGACATACTCGTGCCAACATTTGTACATTATTGGATGTCTATAGCTAACTATTTATGGCCTTAAGGAACTCAAAATTTCATGGCCATCAGAATATAAGCTTGCCATTCAATCCTATCCTGAAACAATCCACCCAATCCTTAGGCTGACACACAACCTCCTTCAAATAATTCAATTTTCACATCATCATCATCATCCTCCCATCAACATCTTAGCCTAGGTTACCCTCCCACATCCGACTTTATCGACTCTCATCCCACACCCGGCTTATATACTCTCGACGAATAGCCGACGCACGGGTGACAAGAGGAGGGCCTAAGGTAGCCGTTGTGCAAGTAGAATGCCCGGCCAAAGCCAATCTTTATTGTATAAATACATGGGGTGCATAACACTTTAATACAAGTAAATAATTATTTCTACGGATTAGCCTCTTCAAGGTTTTGGGCCTCGTCCACGCCTGCAGGAGGTTCCATTGGATCCAACACCACCGTCGCGATACTGCGGTAGACTGTATACTGGGGCAACTGGAGGCAGCGGTATAAACACTGATGGGTTCAATCGCTGTAGTAGAATCTGTTGAGTGTCCTGTGGAAGTTCCGGGTACTGGGAAGTCATTGCCAGGATAAAGTTCACTTGATATTTATCCCAGCCAGTAGGGAGTTCTGATAATTTAGCTTTCCATGCTAAGGCCACTCGCAGAGCCGCACCCTCCTCGGCGTCAAAGACCGGAGTTTCCAGAGGGAGTAGCGGTGCCTATGCTTCTCTAGTGGGAGATACAGGTGCTGCAACCCGTGGAGGAGGTCCTTCGCCTGGACCTGCTGGTAGGCCTTCTTCTCGTCGTGGTGCTGGGGCAATCATATCTAATCTTTCCTCTAGTGCAAGAATCGATCCTGATTCGAGTTTACGGTTTGCAACAATTCTTGGAGCACTGCCAGGGTCTGCTGAGAGTCTTCGCGGGGCATTTTTATCTCGTCTTCTTCGTCGCGTCAGAACTGGATGACTTTGTGAGGGCTAGTTACTGAGCTGAATGGCCGTACTCTGGATAAAATGACTGCTGATTTGCCTTGTGCGACGAACGGTGGCGACAGCGGCGGAGTGTGTGTGATCCTTGGGAGGTAGAACTGGAGTCGGTCTGTCCTTGCTGGTCCCCTGGGCTCAGTTGTGTTTGGGCTACATGGTGCAGAGACCGTCTTCCTTGACTTAATATCCACTTTGATAGGTGAATCCTCTCCTTCACTATCGACGATAAACTCAGCATCGATATTGGTAGTGATGGTCCTTGTGAATATAGCCTATATATCACTCAAATGCTGACGGTGTAATCTTTTTTCTTCTGGTAATTTTTCTGAGTATTTATTCCCACGCAACATGAAGTAGTGTTGTTGGGTTATCATCCCATGTCCGATTGTCCCGACTTTCCTCCGACGTCTGGCTTATATATCCTCGAATCGGAACCGATGCACAGGCTTAATTATAATAAATATGACACAGAATAAAAGCGTTTAAAAAAAAATAACAGTTGAATAATGTGAATCAAGATCCATTAGAGCAGTCCTCAACACATGACTAATGTAAAACTGACATTGCGAATCCGCAAACATTGACCAAGAGCACTCAGTAGATCTTTTACTATTCTATTAATATTTTGCTTTTTTTTCCTCTATGGACACGCATGTGCCTACACCTCTTTCTCTACCTTTCAGCCCTTATGCCATTTGAATGCTTTAGAATCAAGTTTGATTTGACTTCTAATAATTGGTCCTCGTGGTGGGGACAAAGCCACAGCCGCGCTTGACAAATATGAAGCTCAAACAAAGAAACTGCCAAAACTATAACAGGGTTTCAACGCATCATGGAAAATCTGGAATTAAAAAATATTTCTTCCAGGCCTGGAAATGTTAAGGAATTTATCAATTTTTCCAATCTTTTCCTGGAATTTTTTTAGTTTGTCCTGGAAATTTCTTCATCCCCCTTTTTTTAAATAGGCCAGTAAATTATTATTGTACAAATTATATAACCTTTATTATACATATAACTAAGAAATAAAACATAATTAATGTTAAAGACTATTTGCAAGTAGTATTTATTAATGTCCACTTTCTAAACCGACTGATTATATCTGTACACGACTTATAATCAAACTTATATTTAGAACAAACACAACACCTAGCCCCTGATCGTTATTCATCACTGTGAAAGGGGAAACCCACATTTCACATAAGATTATTTGCAAGTGAGTTTATGTTATGTTTTAATTATTTGAATAATTCGTTGCTCCATGGAATGCATTAAAAAAAGTATAATTTTTTTAAAAAGAAAATATGTAATGCTGTGTATTTTTCCAAGATTACTTTATACACTTAGAAATGTAGAAAATCCTTGAAATGTCTTGGACAAAATTTCATGATTTTGTGTAGGAACCATGAAATAAAATATATTAGTTTTGTGATTTAAAAGTTATTTGTAAACATAAAAAAAAGTGTTATTTCACTTTAAGTAGGCAAGCAGTGCTTTCACTGCTTGGCTGGGTCGACCACGCCTGGTTATATTACATAGCATTACCTTAACCCAGTGTTTTCCAAATGGAGTTCTGTGAGGTAGAATTAAGGGTTCAGCGAAAAAATTAAAAAAGTTTTACTCATTAATGATGATAAGTTAAAAATATAGTAGATGTGCAGACGAAACAATATTTGGGTCAGGTCACTTTTACTGCATTCTGGATTCTCGCTATATTCTGGAACTGAAATGAAGTATCGAAACCAACTTAATGCAGCTGTGTGAATATAATATTGTCAACCATTAAACTAGATATAGATATAAGAAGAGTTTTAAAAAAATATTAAAATGCGTATTGATAGTTTTGTATTGTTTTTAAAACATTAATATTAATGAACAAATAATCTTATGCTATAAACATTTAATATAATATGATTTCAAAAGTAATAATCATGCAATTAATAGTAAAACCTTGTAATTTTTTTCCCTGACAGACACGTATACAGGGCAGCTACATTTATTTATGAAACATGAAAAAGGACAAAAAGTGTAGTTGCCTTCCGCCTGGAAAAATTTAACTTTCAATTTAAGGGTATTTGACCTTAAACCAAGAAAAATGTTTTTTAAAATTTGTTGGCTAAAAATATTTAAGGGGTTATGTTATACAAAATATAAAAGTGTTCTGTGACTAAATTTAACTGAGAAACTCTGCTTTAACCCCTCCAACTGTCAGAGGTTAAAGTTAAGCTATAAAGTAGTAAACTCCATTATAATTAGATTCCCACATGTATTTGTATGGCAGGTGTTTGCAAGGTTCCTGGCCAAGGACCACGACTCGGGAAGTGAGCGATACTTTGTGAGCCGTAGAACGTCTCTGCGAGTTACGGATCTGGTACTCAGTCTGTTGCGAGTGTCAGACCCCAGGATTGCTAGTCTGCATGGACGAATTCTCCAAGGTCGTGGGATGGGTCGGACAGAAGTTCAGGTATTGTGCACTCAATTACAACAAACTGTAACATTCTCTAATAGAGTATATTTTATGATCGATTCAAATTGGTTGATAACTGCACTGAAACATTCAGGAACCCTTCTGGGTTTAAATAACGCTTTTATTACTAATACATGTTTTTTGTGTGCCACATTTATATGTCTGTTTGGGTTAGCCACATATTAACATAATGGGTAAGGTATAGTTAATAAATGTAGCTGAATTTGTGTAGGGATAATTCAACCTTCCTAATCCCTAACACATTAGAGTAATTAGTACATAGGCGTATAACTCAAACAGGTATAGTAAGACGTGATGTTAAAAAAAAGTCTGCAATTCTGCATAATTTCTGGTTCTGGTTCAGACAAAATTGTTTACCTAATTAACCAGTTAATTGGCAGTGAGATGGGCTCTGAATAAGATCAGTAAAATAAGTATAAAAAATATTGTATATGGGTATTGAAACACCTGCAACCTCTTACAATATATTTATATTCAAGTTTTTTTTAGTTCTCCTTGACATTTTAAAATGCATTCATTGTAAATAAATTATTATTTTTGTAGGCGAAGTATCTTACATTGTGAAAGTCATGGTTCAGGTTCATTTGAAAACATTATTTGGTTTATTTCTTGTTCAAAACACTAGATATTATATTCAACTGACTTATTGGTCTTAAAATAATTTCACAATATCTAAAAATAGTGAGTTTGTTAGGAAATTTAGTAAGTTAGTTGTTTTGAATTTTAATTTATTCCTCTGCCCTACTGTGCCCGTACCCTCTGCTTGGCAGATAGCTTCATATATATATATATGTTTCCTTCCTCTTAAACAGTAAATCATCATCATCAATGGCTTACAGCTTGTGGCCGGGTCAGTTTAGTAAAATACTTCCATCTTCCTCTATTCTCCCACCATTCTTTCACCTATCACTTCCATTATTCTCCTCTCACTCGCACAGTTTCTGTTATCTTCTCTTCCCATTTTTTTCTTGGTCTCTCTTGTGGTCTTTTCCTACATACTTCATCTTCATAATTATCTTTGGTATCCTCTCATTTTCCATCCTAATTACATGCCAATACCATCTCACCCTTGCTTCTTCTACTATCTCATGTACTTCCACTCGTTCCTGTATAACTTCATTCCTAATCCTGTTTATCCTCGTGAAATTTAGATACCCAAATAATAATAAGGAAGTCTTTAACTATGGTTTTTGTTTGAATTCATTTGGATGCTCTGGGCCTGACATATTGTTTTTAAAATGACATCACTTGCAATCAAAGTGAAACAACTTGACATGGGTGTTGTCCCCTATCACAGAAACGACACCACTTGTGATCAAAGTGAAACAAATTGTCGCTGTTCAGGTGTTGTCCCCCATCACGGGTCGAGTGATTGGAGCAAAGGAGGTCCGTGTCGGCAACGACAAGGTTAGCATCAGCAGGCTCCAAGTGCGCGTGGTGTCAGGCCTGCAACTAGCCATCACGCCAGACAGCGCTGTCGAGAATGGCTACATCGCGGAGACGTCTGTCACAAGGAGGCTCACAGCGCAGTATCAGGTGTGGGGGCAGGGGCCTCAATAGCTCCGCTAATTGTATAGTTTGGTACAGGCAAATTTTCACAGGAAGAATCCTATCCAACAGAAAAGTTATTATACCTATTTTCATATAGGCATATGTCAAGTCATGTGATCTGTAACTGTCATTTTTGTTAGTTACTGGTAACATCAATATCTATAAAATAACAATAATAATATTGTAGAATCTTAACTAATTTTGCCGCAAAAAATATATTTCTATTTCCTAAATCAATTTATTACATAATAAAGTGTCTTATCATTCTTTACAAATTTCCTTTTTTTCCCTTTTATTATTTTTTTTGTTTCCACTTTTAGGAAGTTTCAATGTGCGTTCCACAGTCCCCCCTGATGAGTTTAAATAGAATGAAGCCTAGTTCGGGGAATTGGGTGGAAAGGATTAATTTTCTTCAAGAGGCAACCATTACCTCTTTGTCCAATGGCAGCAATGTAAAGTGTGAACTGTGTTCTTCTTTTCGTTGTAAAGGCCATATTGTGTTCGTTCCTTTTATATGTTTATATCACTTTTCCTGTATTTCTTCCGAATATAATACAATTTATTATATAATTAATTTTAACAAAACCTGAACTGATGGAGTAAAAAAAAATCATACCAACAAAGGAAAGTTAGCTTTATATGTTTGTGTTTTCTAACATTCATATTCTGACTAGAGATTTGGGATTTAAAGGTAAAATCGAAATTCAGATTTGAGATAAATACAAGAGCTCGTTCCCAAAATCAATTTTAGTCCATTTTTTAAAATTTATACATGTTTCATGTCACCCTGAAACCGAAGTGTGTCTGTTTTGAATAATTAATTATTGAATTGAAAGTAAAAATTCAAATAAATTTAATTGCTAGTATTTTGGGCTCTACTGTAAATTTTGAAAAATGGACTTCACTGATTTTGAGAACAAGCTCTTCAATTGTATTTGATCCAATTCCAACCCAAATGTTTGTTGTAGGAAGGACTGCTGGATATCGACCTGGAGTTCTCAGATGGTTCTCGCACCCCGCTGCGGGAAGTGGCTGTGTCTGACTACCACCTGTTGGTGGAGAGCCTGGACCCAGAGGTGGTGGCGTTTGCCCCCATGGTCGCGTCGCACCACCCCCGGGTGATCGCAGTCGGGGAAGGAAGGAGTGACCTCCTACATGTGGCTCTGCTACTAGCTGAGGAGTGTCGGGCTGTCCCCAGGAGAACTGTCAGTGGCAAGGTCAGATGCTTGGTCAAACAATCTCTCATACTCGAAAGAATATTATTAAAATAGTACACATGGTCATAATAACCCTTTCCATTAGTTCTTGAACACATTTCTTATAAAAAATCATGGCAGATCATTAGTCCAGTTGGTAGAGCAATTGTCTACTGAGCTGATGGTTATTTTGTTTCTTCTTAAACTAAGTTAGTTGGTATGTCATCTGCTAGTATAATAAATTGGTTTATGTTAAATACCCTGATAGAAAAATCTTAATACAGTAGAGTTTTGATAATTCGAGTTAAATGGGATTGGGCCCATCTCGATCTATTGAACACTCAAACTACATGGAATAGCAGTAGAAAATCAAAAGATTTAAATGTATTTATTTTATGTTTTAAAATTACACAAAACAAAAATAAATTTGAAAATATAAACATATTTCCAAATTGTAAGAATTTGTAAAAACTATCAGGTGTGTTCTGTGATCACTGTTTTTTCGTGTAACCACGCACTGTTCATCCGATGCGAAAGGGTGTGTGCTATAAATGTATCTACCTCGAACTATCTCGACTACTATAACACCAAAAATATACAATAACTTGTATTTATCATTTAATTAATATTAAATTTTACTTAAAAGCCCTTTCAAAAACAAAAAGAGATATATACTATTTTGTTAAATGTTGTTTATTAACTCAACATATCATTTGACAATAGTTTGTATGTTGAGAAACAAATCAAACACTCCATGTTGTGTCCCACAATAGCTCCCTGGGAGCGGTAAGCCTAACAGCAACGCTCCGCTGGCCGCAGCCTCAGCCTACGTCGAGGTCGATTTCTCAGCCAGTGACATCCCTCAGAGGCCAGAGTTCGTTCAAAACGATGGAGGAGGGGTAGTTGGGGGGAATCATGGGAGCCGGGACAGGAAGAACAATCGGGACATGCCGGCAGACATGCATGACATTCATATAGGTGAGTGTGTGTGTGTGTGACATCCATATAGGTTAGTGAGTGTGTGTGCCATCCATATAGGTGAAAGTGCACACACTTTAAATATTTCATAGTTAAAAATGGTGAGGAGTTTAAATAGTATGTATAAAATAAAGTGTATTATATAAATATAATAAAGTTGTAGAAAATGAAACGCATATAAAATTCTAAAACCCTAACATACAGTTATGCAACGCAAATTAAGTTTTAGAATAAATTGTTTTTTCCAGTATTGCTTACAATTAATTCCACACAGGTTTAAAATTGCATTATTTTAAGGTAATAATATTTCTCTTTGTTGAGTAATAGCACTTGAACAAAAGTTTGTTTTCCAATTGGTTGTTAGTTTTTAACCCAAAATACCTACCCAATTGTTTTCGTTTTCCAGGAATACCAATCAAGGATGTTAGTTGTTAGTTTTTTAACCCAAAATACCTACCCAATTATTTTCGTTTTCCAGGAATACCAATCAAGGATGAAAACAACCACGAACCAACTGTCCAGGCCCGGCAACACCACTCGGCAGCTAAAGGTCTGGCGCCGGCTGGTCTGGGTCACCACCATCATAACAACATGCATATGACTCCTCTTGAGATAGGGATGTATGTGCTCCTAGCTGCATTCTGCTTCGCCATTGTTGTGTTTGTGGTATCATGCGTTGTGTATGCATCAAAGTTCAAACCTCAGACTATGGAGTGTCCATCACACTCGGCCATTGCCGGTGGCTCTACTGGGCTAGAACCCCTAGGTGCGTCTGTTGGTAAATCAGCAGGGAATGAGGGCATGGGTATCGGGGGTGCTTCAGGGGTCAACAGCGCACTTGGCGGGAAGAAACAGCCAAGGGAGTCAACTACAAACGCCCATGACTGGGTGTGGCTCGGCAGAGCAACCTTGGAGCTGTGCTTCAGGCCATGTTATTGTGGGTGCAAGCCTCAGTGGGAGATCCCCCCCTATCTTCAACAACAATAATAATGTCGCGGTTGGCGGTAAAGACGACCAGCAAATCTGTATCACAACAAACCCGATGAACTACACCGTGGAGACCCTGGATGAAGGGCAGAACCTGGGGACCTGCTTCGATAACCCGAATCACATTGACCTGCCCTCAAGAGCGCCTGCTATCGACAGCTCAACTTACTGCAAGAAGGAAAAGGTACCTGGTAGACACCAGTTCGTGGCTCATAACTCGCCCTCCAGGTCGACACATCATAAGCCACAGCACAAGGAATCTGCTGCAGACAAACTATGGCAGATGTAAGTTCAATCTCAATTGGGGTCAATTATTCCTTGGTGAAGTTTTCTGACTATGAAAATCCAGTAGAACAGACAATATTTACACAAGCACATATTTTATATTCAAGCTTTCATTGCCGTAGACTGCAAAACTGATAGTCTATGGTTTCTTCTTTCTTTTTTTTTCTTTTTTTCATTGCCGTAGACTGCAAAACTGATAGTCTATGGTTTCTTCTTTCTTCTTTCTTTTTTTTTTCTTTTTTAACACCAAGTTATGCTACATGTTCAGGTTATACTCATATGTGGTAATTAATTTAATGTAGTAGGTATGAGGAAGGAAGCATTTTAGAGGTAGTTTACCCGCATTTGTGCGCGAGGAGAGTGGGAAACCATTTAGGAAAAAACCACCCTTAATAGACCCGGCCAGGAGTTAAACTTCAATCTCTGCATCATCAGCAGGCCAATCTAACCAGGCCCATACCAGTAATTTAACACTTAACCGCACATATGAATATTATAATGAATGAAATATAAGAAAGCATGTTAACAATTAGTTATTATTTGTATTTTCTATTATTATATTTTATTTATATTTCCTCTTATATTCATAATTTTTACCAAGATTAGGACTAGGATTCAAGATTCGGGATTTGAAGGTAAATTGGAGATTCAGATTAATAAAATAGTGGATCCGACCCAACTCTAGAAAAAATATAAACAAAGTAAGTATTTTATAGATGAAATAACCAAATATCTCAAATATTTGTTATTTCGGCAGCCCTCCACCCCCACCCCTACCCCCACACGGAATGTCCCTGGGCGTCAAGCCCGTAGGGGGTGTGACAGTGGTAGACGGTGTGGAATACAAACCCCCTGTACCTCCTCACCGTAACATTGGAGTGTCTGCTCGCATCGGCCCCTCCAGACAACAGCCGGGGCCTCTGCCAGGGTTCCTGCCCCAACAAGATGGAGCAACAGCCCGCGGGGCCGTGCCCCAGACACCGGCGCCCTCGAGGCGACATCACCATCATCATCATCACCACCGGAACAGTGGCAGCAACCATCACCGAGCGGGGAAGAGCAGTACCACCAGTCACCAGCAGGTTAGTCGCCAAACAAGCTCTAGATATGGACATACGTGGTTAACTTTGGTTGAATCACCCACATTATTCAACCAAAGTGGACCATGTATTTCCACTTTAAGGTCTTTGCCATGATTTTGTTGGTTTACATTTTGTCAAGATCCAAATGGTGTTTTTACAGCGTTAAAAAATTATATGCTGTTTTTTTTCCCCCTTCATGAGGTGAGAGGAAGTATGAAGTCTCGTATATTGAGATTTTCAAGTGAGTATAAGACGCATCCGGTTTAATATATCCCAATCTCATGAGTTGAACATTTAAAAAGCATGGTTGCTATGAATGAAATATAGAACAGCAAAAAACATTTGGAAAAACATTTGCTGTGCAACTCTTGGACGATTAACCAAGAAGTTGGATAGAATATTACTCTCAGGCTAGAAAATATATGAAATTTTCAGTTGTTTTCTTCATTTAAAAATAAGTAATTTACTAATTTTGGTGTATTTTAAAATATGTTAAAAGAGTTTCACTAGTCTCATTTCCAATGTATTTGAAAGTGTAATGCAAAAAAACTGTATTGTGAAGCATCCTTTGGTTCAAGCTGTGTTACTTACCTAAGTTAGTTGCTATCCAAAGAGTGAGAGCCTTTAAGAATGTTAAGCCTTGCTATGTGTTAGGATCAAGACTGTAAGATGGAAGATAATGGGGTTCCTCATCAAAAGCCCACTGCAGCTAACCTGTGTGCAGAGCTGCAGCAGCATCAGATGAGGCATCAGGGCAAAGAGGACCCCCTAGCACCAAAGAATCACCTCAAGAGACAGTCCAAAGAAGATAGGTGTGTTGATTTACTTTACATTGTAGGTCTGCTAGTAAGTACTCACATTCTGAGACAAGAGTTTGAACTTTTAATAGAAGCTCAGGTTCGAGCTTGACAGCTTTATAGGCTTGGCTCAGTCAATTTGAGCTTGTCAACCAAGGTTCCTTCTGTGCTGTATTCTGTGTCTTGAGTTGGATAACGCATTGCTTTCTCTTCTCTAGACTTCTCTTGATATATATTTGTATCCATTTCCTGTGTTTCTACTTTATGTTGTTCCTTGTACATGTTCCTATCTAAGTGTCCTATCATTCTTTACAAATTTCCTTTTTCTCTCTCTCTTCTTTTAGGAAGTTGCGTTGCTCATTTCATACTCCCCCGACGAGTTCCGATAGAATGAAACCTAGGTCGGGGAATTGGGCGATAACAATCAATTTTCTTCCAGATTGTTCCTATCTAAGTGTCCTATCATTCTTTACAAATTTCCTTTTTCTCTCTCTCTTCTTTTAGGAAGTTGCATTGCTCATTTCATACTCCCCCGATGAGTTCCGATAGAATGAAACCTAGGTCGGGGAATTGGACGGTAACAATCAATTTTCTTCTAGAGGCAGCCATTGCCTATTTGTCCAAACATAATATATAATCTATAGAGTTGGAAACTATTGGATTTTGATGGGAAATGGCTCATTTTACAGATCTTGAGCTTAGAGACAGAAATAAAATAAAAGTTTCCCTCTAACTGTCACTCACGTGCCTAAAATGCTTCTCTAAGTTCACCATTTTAGAAACTGTGATATAAGGGCCACACTTATGTATGCCTAGACTTGGACCCAAGCCATAGACTGTGATGTCAGCCCCTCACACCCCCACCTACGCAGTACCTTCACCCAGGGACCAGGGACCTGGGCAAGGAGATACTTGGCGGACAAGATGTTTCCAATAAAAAAAGTTTTGATTCAATTTTAGTGGGATAACTTGCAGCCAAGGCTGCAATAATCTACTGATTCCAAAGATATTTTGTTTTAACCAAGCAAGTCTTTTTTTTTAAATCATATTTTTATTATTTTGAATAATAATAATAATAATAATTTGATTAAAAATCAAATTATTAAGTTTTAAAATTTTATATTTATTGAATTTAAGCTCAATTCANGGGGGGGGGGGGGGGGGGGGGGGGTGCGGTCTTTTTGAGAAGCTCGCTAGAGCTCAATTCAGAATAGAAAAGACTTGTGCTTGTATATCCTTACTTTAGATGTGCTCTAAAATGTTAGGATTAGTGTGAAGGTGTGAAAATGTTTAAAGATTAGAATTAAAGTTTGGAACAACATTGTCAATGAAGTTGGTTAAAATTAGCCTGGGTCTCAATTTTTTAAACATTATAATATGATACTTTATGGTAGCGTAGCTGTGTAATTAACCCTCCCAATGTTAAAAATGCCAAGAGCCAATCTTATCGGCTTTCTAGGTTTGCGCTTTATCTGGCGTTACCCAATGTATAAAGGTAAGAGTGTATTATTCAACCACACAGATAAAAATGATGGAACAATCTGAAAAATCACTTCATAAATAACAGTTTGGCGATTTTTCCTATACAACATTACACATCATCATCATCATCATCATCATCATCATCATGAACAGTTCGGAACATAAGCCCCCTCTAACATTTCCTTTCTACCCACCACCTCTACTCCTCCACCATGAGCTAGTCTTCATCTCTCCCCTTCATACTCCTCTACAATCCCTTCAGTCTCCTGGCTCCACTTTATTTTCTAACATCTTCATTGGTATTTTCTCCTCTTCCATTCTCCTCACATGGCTGTACCATCTTAGTCTTGACTTCTCTATCCTGTCCTGCACTGTCTTCTCCTTATATATTTCTCTCACCCTCTCATTTATCATATTATCCATTCTTGACACTCCTATAGACTTCTCAGAAATTTAATTTTACAAACTTGAATTCTGCTTTCAACCTGCTTCTTCTTTATCCACTTTTCCGCTGTGTATGTGAATATTGGTGCATAGTCATAGATCACTCCTTTACACTTCCTCAGCACATCCCTGATCTAAATTATATTTCTCACACTTCTGAAAAACGCCTCTGATTGCCTTTTCTCTCTAACCAATTTCTCTTCTGTTTCTTCCACTTTCCTCCATCACACTGCTTAAGGTATTTAAAACTTTCCACTATCTTCAACTGCTCCGCTCCTAATCAAACCAGTCGTGCAACTCTTTTTCTTCCTTGTCGTGATCACCATCTCACTCTTCCTTACATTAAACCTCATTCCATACTGCTTCACCACATAATCCCATGCCTCCAACTGCTCCTGAACTTCTTTCTCCTCTTTGGCCCATGCCATCAGGTCATCCACAAACACTGTCACTTTCATACTTCCTTCCCCTGTCCTTTTTATCACTTCCTTCCTTATTTCGTCCACCACTACAATGAACAATAGTGGTGAGAGCACATTTCATTGCTTCAGGCCATTTCTCAACTCATATCACTTGTACAACCTTACAAAAATGAGAAAATAGTCATGGCATTCTCCACCCACAAATCCATTAGGAGCCATACATGTATTATGTAACACAATTTTAGGCCTTTTTAGACCCCCCTCACCCTATATCACGCTCTGTAATGCTTTAGCGACCCTCCCTCCCACCTTCAAGTTACGTAACGCTTCCACTTTCAACTATAAAAAAGGACCTTTTCCTCATGTCATTTTCAAGTGGGCTTTTTTTTTAGTATATTAGATATTTTCACGTCGGATCTTATAAGTTTAAAATAAATAGGATTTTGAATAAAGAATGCAATCTCCAGTCAAAGAGTTTTATTTGTATTTACAAAAAACACAATTTTAAAAGTATGAAAAACCTTAAGTTTATACATGACTAGATCATTTTTTGAACATTGTTATATTATGGTAGCCTAACCCTCACCCCACCTCCGCCCATGTCATGTGTAACCCTACGATGCCCTCCCC